>PVKS010007982.1:0-70389 GCA_004027875.1 Aplodontia rufa | reverse complement strand
TTTTTTTTAAAGATAGAGGGACAGCGAGAGAGACAGAGAAAGAGAGAAACAACTTTATTTAGTTTTTCACGTGGCCTTTGTTGCTCCAACACTTAGTTGTGTACATGGTGCTGGGGTTTGAACCCGGGTCCTCGTGCTTGCCAGGCAAGCGCCGAAACCGCTGAGCCACCGCTCCAGCCCCATGAGATGATATCTTAATGTAGTTTTTATTTGCATTTCTCTGATTACTAGTGATTTAGAGCACTTACTCATGTATTCAATGGCATGATCAATATCCTCTGTTGAGAAGTTTCCATTTAGTTCTTTGGCCCATTTGTTGATTGGGTTGTTTGTGTTTTTGAAGTTGATATTTTTGAGGATTTTATAGATTCTGGATATGAGGCCTCTGTCAGAGGAATCACAGCCCATGATTCTCTCCAATTCTGTAGGAAACTTCTTGACTAATTTGATTATTTCCTTGGCAGTTCAACAGCTTTTTAGCTTTATGACATCCCAATCACTGGTCAGCTACTTGCAGAAAGTTGAAATTAGACCCTTATCTTTCACCTTGAACAAAAATCAAATCCAAATGGATCAAGGAGCTTGGAATTAAATCAGGTACCTTGCAACTGATGGTAGACAAATTAGGTCCAACACTTCAGCATTTGGGAGTAGGCAAAGACTTTCTCAACATGTCTCCTAAAGTGAAGGAAGTAAAGTAAAAAATCAGTGTATTCTTTATTTTTTAAAAAAGAAGTAGGGACAGTGAGAAATAGAAAGAAATAATTCTATTTAGTTTTTCATGTGGCTTTTGTTGCTCCAACACTTGGTTGTGTGCGTGGTGCTGGGGTTTGAATCCACATCATGTAACCTCTGAACCCACTGCTCCAGCACCTATGTTCTTTATTTAAAATTGCATTTAGAAACATTTTGTATATTGAATGGATACCATGAATCAAAAGAGACACATGTTGGGGCTGGAGCGGTGGCTTGGCAGGGTCACGGTGCTTACCTGGCACACGTGAGAACACAGGTTCAAACCCCAGCACCACGTGCACAACAAAGGGTTGAAGCAACGAGGGCTACATGGAAAACTGAATGTTTCTTTCTCTCTCTCTCTCACACTCTCTCTTTAAAATAAAAAAAAAGACACATGTTGGCTCTGAAAAGAAAAAAATGGACTTCAACTCAAATATTAAATGCTGCTTAGGACACTGAGGTAAAACTGGAATGGAATTTGTTTAAAACCAAACAACTCAGTAAATAGTTACAGTAACTCTCAGCCATAGATACAGGGCTCATATTGCTTTCTTTTAACAGTGTTTGTTTTTAAACTGCATGAGGTCTGAATAGACCCAATCTTCGAATCCAAAACACATATTTCTATAAACATTGCTTCAGGTTGATCGTATTTCGTTACCAGCAGGAAAAAGCTTCCATTTCCATGTGCAACAAAATTGTGCCACGGGGGATGGCAGAATACAATTAAGGAAGCTGGTGTCAATGGAAACCAAAAGCTGCGATGTCTGAAATGCTAGGTAGCTGGACAGGAATTTACATGGTGTGCAGGAAGACACAGGCTCTAGATGATTGCCCTACTCACAATTCTGTGTCCACACACTTTCATGGCAGAGGGGTGCAAAAGGGTGTTTTGGAATGAGAAGGTGACTTCTTTCTGTGCTCAAAATAATCAGCCCTGTTTGCAGATATGTTCCAAGTTCAGTTCAACTAAGTATGAAATGGTCCAAATGAACGAGATCGTCTGTGAGTTGTGAGCACTTGTGCTTTTGGTATTTGAAAGCCGTTTTCAACTGAAAGTCTGACTACTTAGAATGCAAGCCCTATGCAACTAAGAAACTCCAAAAGAGGTAATGAACCATAAATTATTGCCGTTAGATATTTAATACTCAATCAGTATGTGCCCTCTCAAGCATATCCCACTGGCATTGCATTCATTCTGACAGTGTGCTACTGGTTCAATTACTTTGCTCATTTACAATAAAAGATTAATGAAAAGAGGTATATTTTAGTTCACAGAGATTAATTGCATCCCTTCCTTTCCTACACTAGAAATATTCAACCCATAATCCTGATAGCTTTTGCATCAACAAGTACAAGGAAAATTAATAGACTTTCTTCTGCTGGAACTCTCAGAGGATTTTCAGATAGAAATATCCAGGGAAAAAAAGATTGAAAGTTGGCTTTGGGCTGGAAATGAATTGATTTACCTGCTTCTTTAAATTTACTCTTTTGACATTTTGAATTAGTATAAAGATGTGTGTACTATAAGGTTTTTCTTTTCTTACCTGCACATTTTCTGCTGAGTATTTGCAAAGCAAATTCCCTTTGGAGATCTAGCTCTGCTAGACAGACTTAGGTATGTCTATGCTTGGTAGATGTTTCAACATTTCAAGAGATCTTGACTGCTAACATTTCAGTTTTTTCTTCAGAGAATATAGATGTCAGGGGTACTGGCACATTTAGTTTGAACTTTTTTAGCATAAACTTATTTACCACCGGGAAATCTAGTTTTAAAAATTTCAAAGTGATTAGTTAAATAATTCTTGAGTTTGCGCAAACTTTGTGAGTGTGGTATTGTATTTTCCAGTTCATTGAAGAAAACAAGCAAACATCTATGGCTGGGGTAGGTTTGGAATAAGAAGATTTTAAAAAATTGAGATTTGCCTTCTTCTTATAAAACTTTAGACTTAATTTAACCCAATTCTTGAAGCAATTTGGTCATATGATTTCTACATTTTCCCAAGAAGAAACTGAGGCTCAGGAAAAGTGTAGCAGCTTTCCCTGGACCACAAAACCTGGAGTCAAATGATTGTCTTTCCATCTCCAAAGTAGTTTATATGTTGTACAAACTAGTTTTTAAATAAGAAAGACTCCATGGCCAAGAATAAAATCTTTTTCAAGTCTACTTTTGTCGTCTGAATGGAGATCACAATTTTACTTAATATTTCTCTGATTGAAAGAGTAAATTAATTATGAATGAAACTAGGAAAGTGGAGCTGTTCTATGTACAGATGGAAATAAAAGTATGAGTGTATTGGGGTCCAACATAGCAAACTTGATCCTTTAGTCCTAATCAGTTGAAATCAGTTCCTTAGGCATTGCCAAATGGACCCTGCCTGGGAAGCTTTCCTGAGTCCAAATAGTTTAATGGCTCCTCTCTTCCTCTTTTCAATACAGGCTATTATTCTATTCCTCAGTCAGAGGTATTTGCAAACATGTCAGTGGCAGAAATGATTGGCCTGTACTTTCCACAGATTGTTATCCTGTTATAAGGGAAGAGGTCCCCTCCACACGTACTTAGATAAAAAGAGACAGAAGGGGGTAGCCTAATATCTAAATTTCTAATCTATGTTTTTATGAACTATTTATAATCCTAATGCTCTAAGACATCAGCCCCTAGAAAAGAATAAATTGTTCAGTACCCACAGCAATTATTCAGTGTACTCTAAGGAGGAAACCAGTGGATTAAAGACAAATCCACAAATTCTGAAAACATATATCCATCATAAAAATCAAAGATGAGCAGAGATGAATTAGCTCAGATCCAAATCCTACCTCGTTGTCATAAAGAAATTATTCCCTTCCTAGCATCAACCAACCCATTTTTGTGATTTATTTCACTGAGTTGATTGTACTTGGGAACAGTGATTATATTGTGCCAAAAAGAATAGAGTTCCTCATCGTACTTTGATGAAGTAGCATATTTTACAGCAATTTTAAATTGGATTTGTTTTGTGGATTACCTAGTGAGCTCATTGGGAAAGATATATTTTATTTTAAGAAGACAATCTAGAAACAGTGACCACAGACCAGGTGTTTTTATGTTTGCTTTCATACTTATGCCCAATGATTTTGTTGCTTGCTTTACAAATTATGATTACACTTGAATTCCACATAGAAGCCATTTGGAATTTCTTACATGTTTTGCACCTGTACACAAAATTTGCCTTAATACAGACCTTGTATAAAAGTTCTGTCTTTCATTTTAGACCTTGCAGGCTATAATTTCTTCATTTATGAAATAATGGAATTTAGGCAGAATAGGAGCCATCAAACACCATACACCTATTATGAGGCATTCCCCAGGACCTTGGTAATATATAAAATGTAGACCACATCTTCAATAAAGTCACCATGAAATGAGTGATCACGAGCAAGTGCAAAGAATGATCTCATTACAACGGAGAGCTCCACAAGGTCTTACTGAAACCAGGTGGACAATGTGGCCAACATTGAGAGTAGGGTAGTTGTGACAATCAGGAAATGCATCCCCCCCAAAAGGTAATTCTTAACCTGGGCCTTGAAACATGAGTAGTAAACTTTGGGCAGATATGAGGAGCTGGATAGTCTACAAAATAAAGGAAACAATGATTGACAAAAATAAGCAATATAGAAGTTGCCTTTTAAAAACAAACTGGAACTGTCTGCTTGGCAGGAGGATACATAGAAGTTCAAGATTCTGGCGTGAGCTGGAAGTCTCACCATCTGCCCTCTATAAAGTAGGGATGCAGGAAACTCAGTCCAAGTTCAAAGGCCTGAAAACCACAGTAGCCAGTGGTACAAATACCAGCCTAAGGGCAGGGAAAGACTGACATTCAAGCTCCAGCAAGCAAGAAGGAGAAAGGGGTGGATTGCCTTTCCTTGGCTTTTTCATTCTATTCCAAACCTCAAAGGAATAGATACAGCCCACCCACGCCACAGAGGACAATCTACTGAGTCCACAAATTCGGATGCTAATCTTATACGGATACCTTCACATGCATACCCAGAAGTACTTTTTAATCTGTACATCTATAATACAGTCAAATTAGCATAAAATTGATGATTCAAACCACAAATGGTAAATTTCACCTTGATCTGTAGTGAACATAAATTTTTTTGAAATCTGCATTAGATAATTTTGTAACCTAATGCAGATTAGGTAAAATTTTAATATCGCAATAAATCTCTTGTTGGATACTTGACAAATTGAAAAATAACTTGTATTTGTTTTAAAATCCTCTGCTAAATCCTTGTTATAGCACACATTATCATATTTATATAAATTGTGGATTCTCATTGTAATCCCTAGACACTAGATTTGGATTCATAAAAATTAACTATATTGTGCCAGGTCCTCATAGATTTCTAGATCCTTGAGTTAAGTAATCTGTTTTTCCTTCTAAAAACCATGACTTCTCTTCTTCCATTCTCAAAACTGCAGTTGTCTTTGGAGTCTGTTTGGTCCAATGTTCTGCAGACTTAGAAAGCTTCCTAGCCCTGGCAGAAATATTCAGTTCAGGTTCACATGTCATCTTCATGTCTTTCATTGGCTGTCTTGATTGTTTCATTGATATACAAACTCATTTTGACTCCTCAAAATCTGACCATTTTGATATCCAACATGTCTCTCCCTTTAATGGATATCCTTGGTTTATATCTCTGATCCTCACCGGCCTAGTCATGCTTTCTATTTACCCAATCCCATACCTGATAGGATCTTCCAAGTACTAACTTAGACACTGCAGACACTTCTTTTCCAAGAAGAGAAATCCTCTGAGTGTAGGTTCTCCAGTCTCAATTCAGGGCAGCCATCATGAATTTCAGTTAAAAGGAAACCCAGTACTCTCTGCTTATTGCAAAAACATTTGGAAAACAGATCATTAAGTCAATACAATTCCAATAATAAACTAAATGGATATACTTTAAATGACTATTAAGTATTGAAATCACAAAAACGCAAATTTTTAGAGGAAAGCAGTGAATAAGCTTGTGTGTTTTACATTTCTACTGACTGTGACCTTAGGAAATTCACAGAAGCTTCTAATGTAAGTATCATTAAGTTTGTTTTACAGAAGAGGAATGAAATTTTTGAGAAAAGTTTCAATGTTAAAAGAAACATTGCAATGATATTTAAAAAGCACCTAGTAATGTGAGCCCCACCCATGAGGAGCTTGATAATTATTTGTTATATCTTTACTACACTCGAATACTGATATTCTTCTCTCTGTAAAAGGAATAATCTTACCTGTTCACATCCTCAAGTGGGAAAATAAAAGTCAGGCATAGAATTGAGGATAAGAATCAGAGAAATACCCTTTTTAAAAAAGTTTAATGGTTCTGTTTCATAAAAGAAGGACAGTTCATGCAGACTTCAATTGGCTAAGCTCTTTTAAATACTCTCCTGAACTTTGCTAACATCAATGGGAAAAAAAGAAAACTCAGAAGTTTGATAACTTGAAAAGATTAATACCTGTCCACCCCAATGTTGCTCCCAGGATAAGTTCAAATACCCCACTCAGTTCTCATTAAGCTTAGCTCTGACATTTGTCCTCCAATTCTCCTCTGATTGTCCTAACATATTATAAAAGTAAATCTAAGTCTAAGTTATGGCTAATAACAATATTTTAATATCAACCAGGATTTTAGTATGCTATGGTCTCCAAAAGAAAATGAACATTCATTATAATATAAAATGCCTTTTATATGTATCCTCAACCAGATTCTTGACTACTATTTCAATACATTTATTTCAAGCATAATCAAATTCTGAGAAAATTGGTTGGTATAGTGAGCAATGGCTGAGCTATCCATCCTGCTGAATTTTAATTCATGGTCCTAAGTAAACCTGAAATTGGCAATATGATTAGAGTGCAAAGTCAACCACTGAAATGAACATGTATAACTTGGAATTATTTCTATCACAGAGCCTCCCAAGGAACATTGACAAAGCAGTTACCAAAGATTTTAATTCTTGAAAATCGGTGCTATTAATAGGACTATCGCATGCAGTTAGTCTGTGTTCCCATGTCAGGCAATTGATCTGTTTATCCATTTTTAGCACATAAATCAATAAATATTGAAAAAATTATTAATATCAGTAAGAAAATAAATTCTTATGCCTAACCGTTCACAGTGTACTTTCATATACATTATACTATTGCAAAAATCCATAGGGTGAGATAATCAAGCTGGCTTATCTCCATTTCACAGACCAGAAAACAGGTGATGATGACTTACTTAACTTCTCTAAAGGAATTATTGAACTGGGTGAAGCATGTCTTCAGAAGGGTGGCAAATCCTAGCATTCTTGTAGGGAACACCTGGGTCAAATTACTGTGATTTGATGGAGACACTACTTGCAAGTAATTACACTTATAAAGTCAATGTATCAGTGATATTCTAATTTAAATTGCATAATACTCCTCCATTTTTAAAAAATTAAAATCAGAGTAATAAAAGCGAATTTGCAATATTCCTTAAAAAAATCCATGTACAGGTTGACTATCCTTTATCTGAAGTTCCAAGGAATAGAAGCGTTTTTGGATTTCGGATTTAAAAAAAAATTTTTAGAGTACTAGTATATGCATAGTGAGATAATGCGGGAATGAAATCCAAGTCCAAACATGAGATTCATTTGTTTCATATGTTCCCTTATGCTCATATTCCAATGGTAATCTTTCACAAAATTTTGAATAAATTTGTGCATGAAATAACATTTGCTCTGAACTATCAGAAACCAAAGATATAGACAAATTGCAAGCAGCCCTATAAACTTCTGGTAGTCATCATTGTTTTCCTCAGTGAATATATATCATATTTGCTCATTTATAGTTTTCTTACACCTATTCTCATATAAGTTCTTAACATTAAAAAGTAATGATGTACTGCTGTAATTTGCATCTGAACTATCCCCTAAAGCCTCACATGTTAAAGACTTGGTCTCTAGTGTGGTGCTCTTGGGAATGGCAGAACCAAGAGGTGGAATCTCATGGACTGTCTTTGGGTCGCTTAGAGAATGACAGTAAAAGTGATCATGGGGGTCTGGAGTAGTGGCTTGGTGGTTACATCTCTTGCCCTGCATGCACAAGTATACGGGTTCGAACCCTGGCACTCACGTACACAACTAAGTGTAGGAGCAACAAAAGCCATGAGTCAATCAATCATAGACTAAAGCCTCTAAAACTGTGAGCCAAATATATCTTTTCTCTTCATAAATTAATTATCAGTAGTATCTGTTAAGGTGAAAGGAGACTGACTAATACATATATGACTAATTATATACAAAATAATGTGTTCAGGGTAATCAAATAGTGTGGTAGCATCACCAGAGCACCTGAATTTGCTGCTAACAGTAACAGAAAGGAACCAAGCATTCAGTCTCCACCTGGGATGCCATGTTTTGGAAAAAAGGTTATTATGCACTGGATTATTCTTTTGTAGGTGAGAAGAAATATCAGAAGCAGTTGAGGGAGCAGGAAGTGGGCCTTTAGGGAGTAGTAGGAAGCATTACTATGCTGGATGGATATTTGAGGTTTCTTCCAGAGTCATCTGCTTCACAAATGGATGTGGTCATGAAGTCTGTTGTTTGATTTTATAAACTGACATGATTTCTTGTTCAATTATGAATGCAAGATGCTCAGCTCCTTCAATAATCCCATCACACAATTAAAGGATGTTTGTCTACAGAGACTTTTCCCACAATGTTGACAATGCCATCTTCATCATCACTATTCTCACTGTTGCATTGACTCGGAAATATTTCAGCTTTTTCAGCATCAGTCAATGAGTGAGCAACTGGAGCTGTGTTATTGATGTGAAAAACTCCTTCAATAGCCCCTTCTTGAATGAATTTCTCTGCTGCTTCATGATCAGTATATGCCTTATCACCACAAATCTTTAAAAAAATTATGTTGTATCTTAAATTTCTGCAACAAGCCTATTGAATATTCAGTTTCCTTCAATTTTCAGTTCATCATGATAGATCTTTGCTTGGTTCACGCTCAGCATACCATTAACTGGCATGTGTTTCTACATGCTGACAGATCCAGTCTTTCAGTACATGATTGAGATCTTCATTTTTAGCTTTATGTAATATTTTCTTTTTCATTAACTTTCATTCATCATTTTCAGCATAGAACTTTAATAGTTTGTCCTAATAATCCAGGTCATGTGTGGTCGCCATTCCAGCTGCTCTTCTGCGGCATGCTTCACACTGACACTACTGTCTCATTCTCCAATATCTTGGCTTTCTATGCTGCAGATAAACAAATGTTTCCTTGCTTTCTTATCACTACCTCCCATAGGGTTATCTACAGGCCATTTTGACATTTTCAAAAATATCTTTATACCACAGAGCAGAGAATAAACAAACAAAACCCACTGTGAGGAACAAACGTATGAAGGTCTTGACCCCAAGTAGGGCATGGTGTTTGAAGCATCTGGCCTGTGCACATGGCATTTTATCACCCTTTGGGGATGCTACAGTTTGAATGAGAGGTGTCCCCCAAAAGCTAAATATGTAAGACAATGCAAAAATGCTGAGAGGTAAAATGATTGGGTTATGATAGCCTTCACCCAATCAGTGAATAAATCCCCTGATGGGATTAATTGGGTAGTAAATTTAGGTTGGGGGAGTGTAGCTGGAGGAGGTGGATCTCTTAGGGCATGCCTTTGGGGTATACATTTTGTATCTAGTGAGTAAAGTCTCTCCCTCCCTCTCTCTCCTCTCTCTCATGATGTAATGCCTTAAGCTATATCCCTCCACCACAGTATACCATCATGATGTTCAGCCTCACCTTGAGCACCAAGGAATGAATGGACCCAGTTGTCTGTGGACTAAGACCTCCCAACCCGTGAGCCCCAAAATAAACTTTTCCTTCACTAAAATTGCTCCTGTTGGGTCCTTTAGTAAGAGCAGTAAAAAAGCTGACTAAAACAGGCAGTCTTCTTCTATGGGAGAATCTGGGTATGTATGGAAAAGGTGAAGGTGAAGGGGGCTGGGGGATCTTTTAACTTAAATCTAAATAACTTCAAGAATTCTTTTATCCATTAGGAATACTAAATACACTGTGCTCTACATGCCTGCATTTCAGTGTAAGCTTTCACAAGAGGTCAGATGTAGAATTTTCCACTGTGGCATCATGATGGTGCCCCCAAAATTTTGGATTTTGGGATATTTCAGACTTTGGATTTTCAGATTAGGAATGTTTGATTTGTAATAACAAATTGTTGCTATGACAGTGACTAGAATAATATACATTAGAAAACACAATGTGACCTACTGCATATCATTCAAGTCTGATGTTATTGACTTAGACATGCTGCGTCTGATAAGGAGAAGACATTCATATTTAGTGAAAACTCCTCAACTCTTTGTAAGCAGCTGGCCTTTAACAATACAACAGCAATTTTATCAATGCCTAGGCATTAATGAGTCAGGCTAAACAATTCAGTTCAGAACATTAAGAACAAAAAATTCATTACTCCCCAAGAGAGTGAGATGGGAGGAAATTCAAAGCAACTTCATACATTGCATAGTTCTGAGGAAGAGGGGAGATTGTCAGATGAGATCCCAAGATTGAAACAAATTCTTTGAAAATGTTTTCAGAGAATTCAACAGGTCATATGTTCTCATGGTCTTTGCTGTTTAATTTGGAACAATGAAGGAGTAAATAACTTAAAGAATTCTGAAACCACAGAAAATTATAAAGAAGAAGAAAAAAAGCATTGCACCTTCTGCCCCCACCCTGTTACTATGATAATGTACCACTCTCTGACTACCTATGTGTGGAAACCGGAACTTGAAGCCCTAATGCTTGTGCTGGAGAAATTCAGCCACTTGCAAACTTATTAACCTTGGGTAACTTTACTTCACCTTGCTCATCAGAATTTTTCTCATCTTTATACTGAGGATAATGATAGCACCTACCTCAGAGTACTGGCATGAAGATAACTAAGTACATTTTTAAAAGTGCTTAGAACAGTGTCAAATATATTGTGAGAACAATGGCAGTGATAAATGTAATAACAGTGATGAAAATGATAGTACATAGGTGGATTACAGCATGGTTTCCAACCTGTTGTTCAGTCCTGAGTTCTGTAATTGCACTAGGAACCACTCTTGTTGCAATGGGCTTTGAGCATCCCCTATGTGGGGACCATGTTTCCCTGTCATGTGAACTTCCTTTGACCAATGAAAAGCGACATGACAAACACCATACTTGAACTATATTTTAAAAGCTGTTGTTTATTTATGGCAACACTTTTGTACTTTTCCCTCTGCCATGATAATGACATGTCTAAAATAAGATCTTCTGCTTTGGCCTATATCCACTAAAAACAAACATCATAGATATAAAATGAATAGTTATTCAATAAGTCACTAGGTTTTGAAGTCTTTGGTTACTACAGAAAATTTGACTTATATAATAGCTAAGCAGATAAACAAATGAATACGTAAATAAAATCAATTAGTATTTAGATTTTCTTAAAATGTAAATCACCTTTAATTTAAAATTTGCTATCTCTAATCTTAAACTTCACAGATGTGTAATTTTATAACATTTTTTTCACTTAGCTTATGAGGGCAATTTCTATTTATCATTGAATTGCTTTTGCAAACCTTAGCACTTATAGATAAATTGAAATAGCCACCAGGAGTCCATAAAGAGCAATGATAATTAAACAATGGTAGTTGTAATGTTGTTCTCTAATAATGAAACTGTAAAATATACACTTGATGTCTTTAAATACAGTCATGATAACCATGTAATTGTGTTTCTGAGGGATTAGTAATTATCAGGTCAACATGATTTAACTATAATAAAATCAAATGTATTAAATAAAGTAGAACAAGCAGTGACATAGAGGTTGAAATTATCAGTGTCCATTCAGGAAGTTTACAGTGATTATTCAGCAGATTTTAGTAAAACCATCCAGGCTAAGACTTGCTTAAGTGTAATGCATAGACTAGCCACATACTCATGGTATCAGTGACCTTGAGTGAAGAAAAAAAAATAATTTGATCATTTTAAGAGTTAATAATTCACAATGGAATATTCCGAAATTTATCAGACATTCTTCTTTTCATTCTATCTATGTGAAGGTGGAGCATACCCTCACCAGGCACTGTGTCTGCATTCTAAATATACGTTCATGGTAAACACAGCATCGAGGACACTCACTGCAATGGAACTAGTATTCTGAAGTGCTTGATCAACATTATGCAAATGATAAGAACAACAACAACAACTTTCACGAAATTTCATAGTCTATGAATTTTGAAAGCCCTTGCTAAAATACTGTTGGATAAAGTTCTTCACTCTAGAACATTAAGATGCTTTGAGAAGTCAATGTGTTCCAGGAATTGGTAGGAAGAGGTTTTCTACAGTAAATATTATTTTTTTATTATCAAATGGTCTTGTATTCCAAGCAGCATTATATAATTCTGTACTTTTTAATTAATGTAAATTAGAATTTGTCTATTATCCATTTAACTTGTCAAACTTTTTCTTGTTTTGCTCATCAAACAATCTTCATATCACTGAGTTGCAAGTCCCAATCATTAAAAGTAATAATAATAAAACCTACTTCAAAAACTAGCTGTGAAGACTAAAGAAGGTTGTTTGAACATAACCCTCAGCATAGGATGTGGAAGGTGTAATGGTTTGGTTATCATGTGTCCCCAAAAGCTCCTGTTAATGTGGAATATTCAGAGACAAAATGATTAGATTACAACTGTGAATTAAATGGTCACTTTTAGTTTGAATGGGCTGACTGGGTAGTAGCTGTAGGCAGGTGGGGCATGGCTTAAGGAGGTGGATCACTGGGGGCATGCCCGGGAAGGGTGTATCTTCATCGCATCCTCTTCCTCTTCTCTTTCTCTTCTTCCTGATCCTGCCATGAGCTGAGAAGCTTTCCACTATTGTGACCTTACCCCATGACGTGCTGCCTCACTTTGGGCCCAGAGCAGTAAAGTTGACCATCTGTGGACTGAGATCTCTGAAACCATGAGCCAAAATAAACTTTTCCTCCTCTACGTTGTTCTTGTCAGGTATTTTAATTTTCTTTTTTAAGAGAGAGAGGGACAATGAAAGCAATTTTATTTAGTTTTTCATGTGACTTTCATTGCTCCAACACTTCATTTTGTACGTGGTGCTGGGGTTTGAACCTGTGTCCTTGTGCATGCCAGGGAAGCGCGTAACTGTTGCGTCCTTTTGTCAGGTGTTTTGGTCACAGCAACACAAAAGCTAACTAAAACAGAAGATAAAGATAAATGTCTATGTGCTTTACCTGGACTAATTCTAATACTCTGAAATTCCTTGAACAAAGGAACAGACACAGGATCACTATAGCTTAACCATTACAGACTATCTATATTCATTGCTAAGCTATACCTCTTAATTTAGACCAATTATTATTTAAACAACATTGGCCAAGTTATTTAGCCACTTTATATATTCTTTTTCTAGTTTATAAAGTGTAGATCATAATATCTACATTTGAACTGAAATTCTGCTTGTATTTAGAAGAATGTCCAGAACATAGCAAGTATCCCATGAAAGTTATCTATTTCTATTAACTACATAGCCCTATATAAAATGTTTCGCCAAAATAAGTACTACATTCGCAACACTGCCAGTTCAGCAATTTCTGATCCCAGTAGATAAAAGGTATATGTTATAGCAACATATATCACAGTATGATAGTCAGAAAGTGGAAACACTGAACTACTTATTGAATTATTACAACATGATAGGCATTGGGCATCTATCAAATTATTTGATCTTCTATAACTCTGAGAGTCAACATTATCTTCTCCACTGATGACATCAACTGAAGCTCAGGAAGATTAGAATTTTTTTTTTTTTTTTTTTTTTTTTTTTTTTTTAGAGAGAGTGACAGAGAAAATCAATTTTATTTAGGTTTTTATGTGACTTTTGTTGCTCCAACACTTCATTGTGTACATAGTGCTGGGGTTTAAACCTGTGTCCTCATTCATGTCTGGCAAGTGGTATAATCACTGAGTCACTACTCCAGCCCCAAATTGGAAATCTTACCAAAATTCACCTAATTACTATGGTCCACCCAGGTTTGGACTTGTTATGTGAGAACACCCATAATTTTTCCAATACACTTACAAATATGAGATTCACTCATAATGGCAACTTGACAGACCTCTCTTGTCAAATCATCAAGTATAGTACTTCAGGGGAGAAACACTTCCGAGTAGAAAAGAAAGCGAAGTGCCATTGTCTAAAAGAGTACAAATCCATCACAACGTCACTGTCATCTGTATCTCATGGGTAAACCACACTTTTAAAGTAAACTCCACGGTAGCTCCGTGGATAAGAGTGTAGAGAGCTAGCTCAGCATGCATGAGGCCATCAGTTTAATTCCCAGCACCACAAGATAATAATAATAATAAGGTAAGTGCTAGTTCTAAGAATATCTGTTTCTGCCACTGAGGTGGCATCACAATAACTTATGATCTAAGAGATTAGACATAAAAATAAACTGATAAAAGGATTGGAAAGATGAATCCATATATCTCTTTCAGTATAGTCCACTTGTTTTTCTAAGAAATAGTCCAATTAAAAACATTCACAAAAGTCAGGCTTTTCCCTTGTGCAGAAAATGTATTTGTGGAGGCTGGAGCATTGGCCTGGCGGTTACTATGCTTTCCTGGCATGTATGAGGACAAGGGCTCGAACCCCAGCACCAGGTACACAATGAAGTGTTAGAGCAATGAAAGCCACATGAAAAACTAAATAAAATTGATTCTCTCTCTCTCTCTCTCACTGTCTATCTCTCACTGTCTATCTCTTTAAAAAGATAGAACAGGAAACGTATTTGTGTATATGTCTTTAATCACGTTTTGCTTTTTATAGGAAGAATATTTCTAGTTCTCTTCTGAGTTATAAAGAAGCAAAGAAGGAGGAGAGGATGGGAAGGACTAAAAGAGAGACAAGAAAGAATGAGAAAGAATTGCCAGATACAGAAGTAATAAACACTTTTTGAAAATTTTCTAATCTCTGGACCCCAGGAGACACAAATGCTTTCTCCTATGGCATTTGTTAATAATTGGCTTAGGCTTTATGTGCATTTTTGCATTTGGAAAATTACAAGCAACTTGCTTATAATGTGATGTAATATCAATGGACTTGTGCTTCCTGAGTCAATCTGAGTACTTAACCTTGAATATTTTATATAAAACACAGCTCTGAGGAACAAAATGAGGATTCAGAAGAAATTCTGTTGTTCTTGGAAACGTTAAAGCAGCCTTCACAAACACTGCTAATCTTTTTGTGAATAATTCCAAGTCATAAGGTTACTGACCTCGTTTTCTTTTTGAAATATTTTAGTAAGTTCCCAAGCATATAAGAAAGTAGACAGAATTGTATAATTTATCTCTAGCCCTTACCATTTAGATTTATTAATTATCAGCATAATGCTCTAACTTTTCATCTATACCTTTTAACCTCAGCACTTGCAGGTTGTTTTTATCCACTTTATTAGGGTTTAATTTAAATACCTAAAATTAACTAATTGTGAATGTGCAATTTATTAAAATTTAGCACATTTATACAGCTGAGCAATCCTAATGATGCGGTTTTAGAATATTTCTACCACCTGTAAGTTTCCTGTGCCCTTTTCAGTCTCTTTCTATTCTCTGCCTCAGGCTCAGAAAAACACTGGTATACTTTCTGGACATTCCTCATAATTAAACCATGAAATATGCAGTCTTTTGTGTCTGGCATTTTCACTTAACAGATTTTACATTTATCCTTGTTGTAGCTGGTACCATTCATTTCTATTGCTAGATAATATTGCACCACAGGCAAAAACCACATTTTGTCCATCCGGTGCTCAATCGAAGGATGTTTGAGTTGCTTCTACTTTGGGTCACACATGAATCTTGCTGCTATGAAAGCTCAGAAACAGATTTCATGTGAACAGATATTTTTATGTCTCTTAGATATATTCTAACAGTGGGATTGTAAAGTCACATGATAAATCCATGTTGGACTGTCGAGGACATTGCCCAGCTATTTTTAGAAATTACTTTCATCACAACATCTCCAACAACGATGCCTGAAAGTTCGTTCCTTCACATGCATATCAACACCCGCTATTGTTGTATGTATGTTTGTAAAGGACTGTTATTATTTATTATCTAGATGCTCAGAAGAATTCACTAGTGAAGCTGTCTGACCTGGGCCTTTTCGATGTGGGAAGATATTTGATTACCAATTCAGCTTCTTTCCTTGTTATATAGATCTATTTAGAAGTTGGAAAGTAGATATTTTTAATAGGGGGAAATAAGGGGAAGAGGAACTTTCCAAATAGATGAAAAAGAATGCGCATGTGTATAGAGGAAAGAATTGCTTGACCTGGATTAAGTGCTCTAAGTGGGAAGCAGGAGAGTGACAGTCGTGAGTCAGGCAAGCACAGTGTGGGGAGGGGGAGTCAGGGAATGTCTAGAGCTGCAGCACCCACCCTGTGAAGCTAGTTTTGGCAGCAGCCTTCTGTTAGGTAGCCACCTAACCTCAGCACTCTTGATTCACCGGGGTTCTGACCGGTCATGCTGCAGGCCCACTTCATCTGCAGGGCGGCTCCGTGCAGCCATGGGCTGTGCTGCTGCCCTTGCCACTGCTGCTCCTCCTCCTGGTGGATCTTCCACCCCACTCTCCCACTCCTCGCTGATGTTTCTTGGCAGGGACCAGTAAATTGGTTGTACAACCTGGGTGCCCGAGAAGCCTATGACAAAGACCTCTAAGACCTCTGAAACCATGAGCTTCCAAATCAACTTTTCCTCCTAAAATAGTTCTTGTTGGGTCTTTTGGTCACAGCAATGGAATAGTTGACTGAAACACCAGCACAAGCCCATGCTGAGAATGTTGGTCTTATTTTGTGACTTCTCACTTGGGGATAAAAGGAAAATTGAAATCCAACATCTTTGGTCCTTGAGTTTACTGCCTGAGGGACCAGCTTTGGTCTTCCCTCACCCATAGTGCTGACAGAATAGGTCTGGAGACAAGCTTCAAAACTGTAAAGCTGTGTCTTACCCAACTGTGCCAATCATTCACAAAGATTAAAAGGCAAAAGTCTTCAAAAACAACTATATATATAGTAAGCAGTTAGTGGTTGTACAACATGGATGTGCAACAAGATAGTGTGACATTCAAAACATGGAATGTACAGTGAGAAGGAAATGTCTATAGCTTTTGTTCGTCATTGAAGTTACCAGCTGAAGACACATCATTATAAAAGTTAATTGTCTCATGTAAACCTCATGGTAACCACAAAGGAAGTAGAAAAATAATAATAACAATACCCAAAAGAAAACATGAAAGTGAAAGCTAGTCAATATATAAAGAAGGAAAGCCAGAGAAAAATACAGGAGAAAATTGAATTAAAAAGATAAGCAGAAAACAGGTAACCAAATGGAAATATTATCTTTCCGTTTCATGATTACTTTAAACAAAAATGGAAGAATTTCCCATTCAAATGATATTGTGTGTTCAAATAGATAAAAAGACAGGATCCACCTGCAGGCGGTCTATAAGAGACTTACTCTAGAATTCAGGATACACGTAGGCTGAAAGTAAAGAGAGAAAGGAGAAAAATATTCCATGCAAACAAAAACCAAAATGGAGCAGGGGCAGTAATACATAGATTTTAAGACAAAAACAGGACATTATGCAATAGTAGATGTCAATTCATAGGGAAAAATTAACAATTATAAATTATAAGTTATACCCAGTAGGTGGATTGGTTTCAGGATCTCCATAGGTATCAAAATTCAAGGATGCTAAATTATCTTTTATAAATAAGGGCAGAATTTACATATAACTTATAAGTATACTCCTGTATATTTTGCAGCATTTCCAAATTACTTATAATATCAAATACAATATAAATGTTACTCAAATGAAAAAAGTATTACACTATTAAGGCATATGACAAGTTAAAATAAACTTGTAAGTGTTCAGTACTGTTGCAATTCTGTTTTTTTTTTCAAATATTTTTGAGTTGAAACTGGTTGAATCTGCAGATTCAGAACCTCTGGATAGAAGGCAGATGGTCTATGCATCCACCATCAGCACACCTGAATGTCTAAAGCAAACATTCACAGGACCAAAGGGATAAAGTAACAGTAGTACAATAACTGTAGCAGACTTCAATACCCCATTTTCAATAATGAGTAAGGGATAGAACTGCCAGACAGAAAATCAATAAGAGAATGGCAGACTTGAACAATATTATAGATCAAGTGATCTTAACAGACACATATAAAACATCTCACTAACTAGCGGAAAGCATGTTTTTCTCAAGTGCACACCAATCATTCTTCAGGATAGATCACATGTTAGGTCACAAAACACATCTTAGATTTAAGAAGACTGAAATCATACCACAATTTTTTTCACAGTATAATGAAAGTAGAAACTAAGAGCAGAAGTTAATTTGAAGAATTCACAAATATGAGGAAGTTAGTAAACACTCTTGAATAACCCATGTGAAAAAGACATAATAGGAAAATAGATAAATGACAATGAAAATAGAAAATGCAGAAACTTACACAGAAAAACAGTGCTAATAAGGTTCTAGCAATATACGACAGCATTACAAAAAGGAAAGATCTCAAAGAAATAACTTTGTACAGAATGAATCAGAAATCAATAACAAAGTAAACCCAAAGTTAGCAGAAGGAAGGGTATAATAAAGACTAGAGAAGTAAATAAAATAGATAATAAAAACAAAGATCAAGATTTTAAAAAAATCAGTAAAATGAGCAAAGCATTAACTATACTAATAAAATGTTATAACTCAAAATCACAAGTCAATGAGAATATGTTACAATACCTCCACTAAAACAAAAAGAATATTAAGAAACTAGCATGAGCAACTATGTCTATGAATTGGATAACCTAAAAGGAATATATAAATCCCTAAAAATATACTGTCTATCAAAATCGAATCATGAAGAAATAGAAAAGAAAGTAAAACAGTAAATTGGTCATCTATAGAATGGAACAATATTTGCAAACCATCATCTAATAAAGGATTAATTCCCCAAATATTTGAAATACCTAATGAACTCTTAAATACAGTGGAATATTACATAGCCTTCAAAAATAAAGACATCCTGTCACACATGATAGCACTAACGAAATTTTATGACACTATACCAAGTGAAAAAATCAGTTGCTGAAAGACAGACTGCATGACTCCCTTTGATGAGTTGTCTAAAATAATCTTACTCAGTAGCCAAGGAATGTGAGATCCTATAAAACCTCTAAGCAAGGAACCACATTTTTTCCTCCACAAAGAAATATAACCTTGTAGACTTCTTGGCTCAAGCCTCAGAGGCCCACGTTAATATTCTGACTTCCCAAACCCTAGGAGAATAATGTGTGTGATTTTAAGCCACAGAGTGCCTGATTTTGTTGCACATGGAAATAGAAAAGTAGAGAAACATATGTATTCTAAAATGTATATAAAAATCAGTCAGGACATTTCTGGGCTTATTATTAAAAGTAGTATGAAATAAAAGGAAAGGTTGTAGTTATTCAAAATATTAAACTCATGAGCACAATGTGGGTGACTCAAGGCTCATGAAGTAACGGCTCAGCCTGCCAGCCCCTGCCCAGAGGATACAGAAATAAAATTATGAGCACACACATTTCTCAGGATATATTTAGTCTCTTCTTTTTGAGCAACATTTTAAGGCGTTGATTTCAAAGACGTCCCTTACCAATACTTTATTTTCAACAAAGACCCATTATAGAGGTTGGGGATTTAGCTTGCCTAGGAGTTCAGTCCTCAGCCCTGAAAAAAAAAAAAAAAAAAGACCCATTATATTCTCCAGTCTTGGTTTTGGGTCCAGACTAAATTGCATATCTATGACCTGACTCTGGAAATATCTTTTAAAGGGCTGCTCACTCTAATTTATTTTCAAATTTATTTTAAGATAAAGCTTCTTTTACCAAAATGTGTGATATTGCCAGATCATTCATTTTTTTTTCACCCCGAAATCCCTGAACTGACTTCAAGACTCTCTTCCATATTCTTTAAATTATCAAAAAAAAAAAATTCTCATCAGGACTCTTTCTTACTTTCCTCTTGTTCTATCTTCACCCTACTGTAGCTCTTTTAGCCTGAAGCTATTGATCTCTGTAACCTGTGTAATGATGTGTAGCTCTAAAGAAAGTTTTTCATTACATTATATATATATACCTATATATGTGTGTGTGTGTGTATAAATATATATACATATATATATATATTTATTTATTTGGGGGATGAGAGGTGGGCCATGCCACTCCAGTGCACAAGCAATTTCTTGTTTATAATTCACGTGTTAGATGAGAATCTCAGACCTGTCCAAAGACATTTGAATTCTTATCAAATAACAATTGCACAGCACAACTGTGGCCACCACCCCCGAACCCCACACGGCCGTGTCAGATACTGTTATGGGATCGGCACTTCTTGTTCCCATTTCCTCAGGCTGCCACAGCAAATTACCACATATTGAGTGGCAGCAAATACCAGAATCGCATTCTGTTACAGTTCTGGAGGCCCAGAGTCTGAAGCGCCGGCCCAGCAGGGCACCCTCCCTCTGAGAACTCCTGGTGTTTGCCAACAATTCTTGACATTCCTTGGCATGCAGCTTCCTCGGTCCAGTCTCTGCCATTATGTAGCTTTTGTCCCAGTGCTTCCTCTCTTCTTGTGAGGGCACCAGTCTTTGGATTTATCGTCCACTGTCAATCAACTGTGACTTCATCTTAAATCAATTGCATCCGCAAAGACCCTATTTCCAAATAAGATCTCACTTGGAGGAACCAAAGATTAGGCTTGGATGTAGAGGGGCACAGTTCACATGACAACATTCCTGTAAAGAGCTTTAGATGCTCAGTAAACTATGCCCTAAAACAGCTTGCAATCAATAATAAATGGAACATGGAGTAAAATGAATTAGGAAGGCAATTACTAAGGAATATTTAAAGCACATATTCTAAAACAAGACTGCATTGGTGTGAAGCCTGGCTCATTTTTTTTCTTTCTTTTTTTTTTTTTTTTTAAAGAGAGAGGGACAGTGAGAGAGAGAAAGAAACAACTTTATTTAGTTTTTCACATGGCTTTAGTTGCTCCAACACTTTAATTGTGTACGTGGTGCTGGGGTTTGAACCTGGGTCCTCGTGCTTGCCAGGCAAGCACCGAAACCGCTGAGCCACCGCTCTGGCTGATCTTAATAGCTTTGTGACTTCATTCAAATTGCTTAGCCTTTCTGTTCTTCAGGTATCTTACATGCAAATGGAAATCATAGTAGGACCAACTTTATAAGGTCATGAAAATTGAATACTGCCTGCTAAAACACAACATATGGCATATGAAATGATCAATCAGTGTTGGCTATTTAAAGTATTAATATTTTTAAAAACATATAATCATGGTATTATGAATATTGCACATTGAGTTTGCATTTGTGAATGATATCAGATTAATGAAAGCAATTTTGATTTATTCCTAACAATATATTTAGTCCATATTACATGCAAAGTTATAGTCTACAAATTATGTAATTTAGTGCCATTTCTTATTAAAGTAATAATTGCTCTTTAATATCAAGCACAAAAAAGGTTTAATGAATTTTTTTTTTACTTAAAGCTTTCTAAGTCCATCTCTGCTTCTGCTCCTTTGTTTTTCTCTCCCTCCTTTCCTTAATATAAAGTTATATATTAAATATTCATTTTATATATTTGCAAGTACATTATCTCTATTATGTTAACATATATAGTGCATATTACATTACATACTGCATTTCTCAGGTTTTTAGTAATCTGTGGAAATGTAATTGTTGGGCTTTTATAATATTACAAGGTATACTTATTAAAACTTCTAAAATATTTAGCAATATCTTTGCTTCCAAACAGATTCCTGTTTGAAAGTTAAGATGTCTGGCAATGCAAGGAAAAAAGAAATGGTATATTTTCAAAATTCAATTAAAGAGCTGGAGGGGTGACTCAGTAGTTAGAGCTCTTGCCTGGGATGTGCAAGGACCCAAGTTTGAACCCCAGCCTCTCTCTCTCTCTCTCTGTCTGTCTCTCTAAAAAAAAAAATCAGTTAAAGTCTGATGTCAAGCAGAGTCAGTACTCAGGGGGGAGTAGTGCTTCAGTACAGTAGGAGTAACAGAAGCAACAGACAATTCCAGAAGCTCTGCACTACAGATGGAGCTCATCTTTCATGTGCAGAAAGCAGTTAGGCTAAAGTCAACCTCATAAGAATTTCTTTACACAGACTTTTAAAACTGTGAATCCACATAGTTTTTCCATGTGTCACTGGTTTTAGTATTGAAAATCAATATTGATTTTATTTGCTGTTACATGTCATTTGCATTCATGCTTCAGAATTATTTAACTAGGTACTGCTTTTGTAGATGTCTGATGTTCTAGTGGGTAGAGTTAAAACAGGCAAGAGATAGCAAAGTCTGCAAAATCCTTGTTTTCTCAGTTTTAAATCACCTAAACTTTTTTCTCCAAAAATAGGGGAGAAGTATTAACATTTATTAATATTACTTAACCGCTTTTGATGACAAAATGAATTCAATGAATAAAAAATTTTTCCTCCTATAGCTCCCTTGATTTGGAAAATATTCTCTCCTGCACCATAGAGCCACTTTTGGACCTTAAAGGATATCAACACAAGGAAGAGATACGTTATATTTAAATGCAAATTATTAATCATGCAAGAGAAGAATCCAAGCAGTTTTATTATGATAGACACCTGTCGTGAGATAAATGACTAATTCCGTACTTTCTTGAGCTGTCAGTGCCACCTGACTTGCTAAAATTTTACATTTTCTCCCTGCACAGAAACTCATTGTTCAAGATTATTCTAAAACAATGCTGTACCAACTCTCACAATTGTATATATTTAGGTAATATTTTATGTATAATTTTTCTAGCATGATGACAACTTATAAGAAAGAAATGCATTCCTCTACAGACTTGAACTCTTTTGAGACAAACTCTGTTTTAAGGAATCAATGGCACCTTTTCCCCAGAGCTGTGAGTAGGGAGTTATTTTTATGTTTCTTCTTAGCAGAAGCATAATATTTGAAAGCAGCTGAACAACTTTGTCACCTGTTCCAGGTATTTAAATTTATATTGCTCATTTTTTCCCATGCATAATATATATTTATCTACCTAAGGTGAAAACAACATCAGAAGGAGAAGAAACCCACCAAACCAAATTAAACCAGCAAAATTAAGCCAAAATTTAGTCGCAGTCAGCTTGATCAGTGATGTTTTATTCATCAATCACCTGCACTTACATTGAATTGTTTACCCACAGATTTCAAGCATAAATAGCAAATGTACCTCTCCATCTTGCTGTGTAATAGCATGGATTAAAGTAGCACACATTAGTCTGTGCGATACCCTTCAGTGTTTAGGTGTTATGTAAAATGACTTCTTACAGTTGTCTTAAACTTTTTTTTTTCACCAAGTGAAATTAAAATAATTTTCTAGTACTTTAAGACATAACCAGACAATCGTTGAGTACCTAGGTTATTTCCTGAAAGTAAGTCAGGCCTTACTGGCAGATGTATTAGTGCATTTGTGACAGGGCTAATGAGTGATGGAATTAATATATTTATTCAAAGCTTATGTGTTATACAGCTGAAATTATTTGCCATAATTTCTTTCATTTTCTGTTATGGAGGTGATGAAATTTACAAGGTATACTAGTTTAAAATATGTGATAAATGCGCTTTCCATAAAGTTGGTTCAGTGAGAGCCCCAAGCAGAGGGAATATTTAAGCAGAAATCTTCACGAGAAGGAGTTTAGATTGGAAAGGTCATTGGGGAACATTTCAAAGACAAGCGCAAAGGTGCGGAGGCAGGGACAAACGACCATGTTTCTGGAGTGGGAAGAATGCTGCAGTGTCATTTAACGTTCTCAATTCTACCTAATTCAAAATTTATGCTTTTTTTTCACAGTGGAGGAAACTGCTATTTTTGGCCTAGAAAAGAGGAAGTGAGAGATATCTGGCAAATCAACTTTCTACCCTTTAGTTATATATATTAGAGTATAGGAAATCAGAGTGAAGGATAGACTAATAAAGAGGATGTGTGTTTCTTTTATTACAATGAAATTTCGTGTTACCACTTTGACAGTGATCTGAGACCCAATCAGTTTCAAGGAGCCCACCTGAAGAGGACTCCTGGGGTTCGGTCATCCTGTCCTCAAACACAAAAAAAGCATTGACAGGTGGGTTGGGGGATTCAGCTAGGTCACACAGGCAGGAGTAGAGCAGGACCAGGTGACAGGGGGACCCTTATTATTTGGTCAAAAACCAGATCCTGCCATTGAGGTATTCTTCAAACTGCCTCCTACTTACATATACCCCAAGTAATATATTGCCAAGTATAAATCCACACTCTGTATTGGGTAAAGCTATTTCAAAAGAACACGGAGACTGCGTGGGAGGGCTTTCCTTTCCTGAGGGAGTTGGTCTCTCTTTTCTTAAAATCACTGAACCTCCTCTGATTTGCTTTCCTTTTTTTTTCTTTTTAAAGAGAGAGGGACAGTGAGAGAGAGAGAGAATCAATTTTACTTAGTTTTTCATTTGGCTGTCATTGCTCTGACACTGTTGAGCACGTGGTTCTAGGGTTTGAACCCGTGTTCTTGCACATGCAAGTCAAGCACCTTAGCCGCTGAGCCACTGCTCCAGCTCCTGCTTGCCTTTTCTTTTTGATGCTTTCACGTAGCAAATGCTGTGTTTTCCCATCTAATATTCATGTTACTAAAATATCTGCAGAAGGGTAATGCCCAGTTTATGTGTTATGGAAATTTTCAGTTCTGTGAGGGAGGGCTAAATAGATATCGTTTTTCAGGAATTCCATCTCTAGGAATTTTGCCTTCGAGTACCATCGAGCAGCTTAAAATCACACAGAAAAAAAGTAACACATGATGCCTTATTTTGAGTGTTAATCATAATTGATGATTGAAAAATTTAGTCTATGAAACCTATTTTCTTTTTCCTTACTGTCATGAGCTTATTCAATTCTTTTTTCTTTTTGTGGGAGGTACCGGGTATTAAACCCAGTTTCACTTAATCACTGAGCCACATCCCCAGTTCTTTTTATTTTTTACTTTATGACAGGGTCTCATTAACTTAGTCAGGGCCTCACTAAGTTGTTAAGCCTGGCTTTGAACTTGGGATCCTCCTGCCTCAGCCTCCTAAACCACTGGGATTACAGGTGTGCACCACCACACCTAGATCATTCAATTATTTAAGAATGATACTATTCTTGGGGGTTGGAGGAGTGGCTAAGCCATTGTGGCATTTGTCTGACCTGCTCAAGGACCCAAGTTACAACTCCAGGACCACATATGCAGTGTAGTGTTGGAGCAATGAAAGCCACATTAAAAAAAAAAACAACAAAAAACTAAAAAAGAAAAATTGATTCTTTTTCTCTCACTGTCCCTCTCTCTTAAAAAAAGAATGATACTATTCTTAGCATTGTTTGTATACTTTTATAAAAAGAGACGAAATATAGTAATATATGAATAATAGCAGTATGAGTTTACTATAATTGAAAGGTGCTATTTCAAAAAATAAATGATGGACAAGTTGGTTGATATATAGTATCAGTACACTGGAATAGCAGTGCTATATATGTATGTGTGTGTGTATATATATATTAGACATATATTTAAAATTATATTAGAAACCATATATTAAAACTATAAATTCATTACAAATGGCATAAAAGGGACAAAATACAGCAATCGGAAGTGTGATTTTATAAATGTCTTTGTGTTTCCCCTTTGCCTTGTCTTTCTTGTTCTCGATAATTTAAGCTTTATTTATAAAATGCATGAATGTTTTTAATAAGCTGTCACATCATACTTGTGTGTTTAAAAAGAATAAAATAAGTTAGAACTGCAGTACACTTTGAATGTGAAATAGTAAGACTGTAGATAAATCCTAGTATTTCAAAAACAACACAAGAGCAAATGTTTTCTCCATGTACATATAGGAAGTACACTATCGTAAGGAGAAAGCAAGAAGTATTATATCAAAAGACGTACAACTAATTTACAGACAAGTAGAATCCGTTGCTGCTTCTCTTATAGATTTTCTTTCTGCTTACCATCTATATTTTCTCCTAATTTCAAAGAAACCACACTAATCAAGTTATTTTGAGTGAGAAAAACTGCACTTTTGGGGGCGTTTTAATACTTTTCTGCTACTCCTGACATCATTTTCTAATTCAGGAAACTGAGTAATAGAAGTAGGTGAATCTCTATCCTTTCAATTTTGATATTCCCAGATTCTGCATCAAGTCAGACGTTCAAAGAAACCTCCAGGAAAGATGATAGCACGGTTTTTCTTTTGAACAGTTTATAGTCCTTTATTCTTACAATAGATCCTTCAAAAGTGAGGCATTGTGCAAAAATCCCTGGGATTAGGTTTTGGGACATGTGCTGCTCATCCTATATCTGCCACTGGCAAATTTATGATAACGGATAGCTCACTTTATCCACCAATCCTCGTTTATAAACTGAGATGGCTTCAAATACTCTTTCTTATTACGAATTATTAATTTCATTGAGAGACTAGGAAGTTGCTCGCAAAACAAATCTTCACAATAATTATAGCCAACACACAACGAAACCCTCTTGGTAAACAAAAGGCTGTGTAAAGTCTTCAAATCTTGATTTGTCTTTTCCCTTTTGAAATGTGGAGTGAGTTATGATGGCCACTTGGCATACTTGAAGCCCTTCAGATTGTCAATTTCGTGTTCTTTCCAGTGCTCTGGAGGTCTGTTTTCTCTGAAATGTTTGTTTCTCTCAATTTGTAGCTCTCTGTAGGTTCCTGCACTCAGAGCATAAAATGAAAAATACAAAGAAAAGTGAATAATCTTACCCTAAATTTATTACAAATAGCAATTTACAAGACTCATTATCACAGTATGAAACATTAAAAAAGAAGGATCATAATCAAAGAATGTCAGAAAATATAGAAAATGTGTGGGTGCGTACCTATCCAGCTATCTCAACAACATCTGAATGCATGATGCTGTGCTGTTCATGCATGAATCAATAAATACATTTCTGCAGTCATTTAATAGTGTGTCATTGGAATTAAACCATAGTTATAAATACTAATTAGAATTAAATCATTAGAAAATGAAGTGTGCCCAGCATCTTCTATCAGGCTGCTTTTGCACAAATTGGTTGGAATTTATCAATTTTTATTTTATGCTTTTATCAGGGTTTTAAAATAACAAAAAGTGTGGGGGAAAAATCCCCAGGCTTCAAGAGTCTATAAAATCTCATTGAAGTTGCTTTCCTGCAAGTCAAATAAAAAGGAAAAAAAAATCCCCTCGGTACTCATGCACTGCTGAGTTGGTCGAATTGAGCCGATTGTAATTTTTCAGGTTGTTGAACTCACCAGGGAGGACATGAGCAGATGGATGAAGTACAGTGGAAACTCCACACACCAGTTTCAGCAGAAACCAAGCGTACCCTTCAGAACCCTTGTATCTGGGACCTCAGAGCTCTTTAACGTTCTTTAGTTAGAGCCTATGGTGGCTCTCTCAGGCAGCTCGGATTCCTTAATCATATAACTTGCAACTGGAGTCCTCTCCAACTCCGAGCTACAGTCTTCTCCAGTGCAAGGCTTGATTGCAACGTCTTCTTCGAAAAGATGGGACGCTTTGGAATTCAAAACTTCATGGAAGAAATCAATGTGCTCTAGGGTAGAAGGGACCCCACAGGGAGCTGGGAACAAGTGGGAAAAGAGACTGAGAAGAAATACATACTGAGGTCTGGGAGGTGGGGACGGTGTTGCTGAGGAAGGCTGTTTTGCAACCTTTGCACTACTGGGCCAGCTGATTGTTTGCTGTGGGCGGACGGCTGTCCTGCATATTGTAGAATATTTATCAGCATGTCTGGCTTCTATTTATAGTTGCCAGTAACATTCTTCGAAGTTGTAAAAATCAAAAATGTCCCTTGGCTTTGCCAACATTGCATGGTGTGGCACATAGGAAAAGGTGGCAAATTCCTCCACGGTTTAGAATCAGGGGTCTGTTGCAGTCTTGCCTGCATCATTTGGATTCCTACTATGGACTGAATTTTGCCTTCTTTACCCCCAAAAATTCATATGTGGAAGTCCAAATCTCCAACATGATAGTATTTAGAGATGGAGACTTTGAGGAATATTTTATTTTTTATAAAGAGAGAGGGAAAGAGACAGTGATAGAATAAATTTCATTTAGTTTTTCATGTGGCTTTCATTGCTGAGACTTTGTTGTGTATGTGGTGCTAAGGTTTGAAGTCACATACTCGCGCATGCCAGGCAAGCACCATAACAACTGAGCCACCACTCAGCTTCAAGAATATTAGGTTTTGATTAGGCTGTGAAACAAGCATTGGATGGTGTAATTAGTGTCATTGTAAGAAGGGAGACCAAAGAGTTGGCTGCCTCTCTCACCCCAACTTGTGAGGGGGCAGTAAGGGGGGTCTTCTGGAAGGGAAAAAGGGAATCCTTTCCAAAATCTGATTATATTAACACCCTGATCAGATTTCACCTTCCAGAATGGCTATAAAGTTCTGTTGTTTAAGTCACCAACTTTATATCACTTTGGTATCACATCTTATTTTGGTCTGGATATAAAGTGTCCCTCTGAAAGCTCATGTATTGGAAACATAATATCAAATATAGCAATGCTCAAAGGTGAAATAATTACATTATGATAGTTGTGATCTAAATTACATATATCTTTATATTATTTGATGGATTATATTTATATATGGACATTTATATCTCATAGCAGCATAATATATAACAATAAAGAGAATGGGGTGTGGGCGATGTGGGGGTAACTATGGTTTAGGATCAAATGCATATCATATAGTTATTTTATTTGCATTTCTGATTGTACAACTACTCAACTCTTTAAAAATAAAATAAAATTTGTTGAGTGGATTACAGGGAGGTAACTGTAAGATAGGGCATGGCTGGTGGAATTAGATAACTTGGGGTGTACCCTTGGAGATTTATATTTTATTCCTTTCTCTCTCTCTCTCTGTCTCTGAGACAGAGACAACTGCCATGAGCTGCCATGAGATAATTTTCTGTTACTCTTTCTGCCATAATATTCTGTCTCAACTTGGGCCAGAGCAATGGAGCCAACTGACCATGGGCCAAAACTCCAAAACCAAAAGTCAAAAACAAACTTTTCTTCCTGTAAATTGTTCATCGTGGGTATTTTGGTCACAGGAATCAAAAACTAATACACAACCCAAGTTAACTAATGCAAGCCCCCTCATCTAGAAAGTTTTCCTTCATTCTTCATAAGTTTTGAATAATATGCTCATACTTCCTTAATACCCTTTTTTGTTCATTCTATGAAAGTTCATTAGATACTTGCTACACACTATTTATGTCCCAGAGATATGACAATAATTAAAAACGAGGTTTCTATCCTGACAGAGCTTTCATGTTGAAAGAGGAAACAGATCATAAAACGCATATCCATAAATGAGTGAGATATCTGTGGTTGAAGTGAAGGAAATGAAATAGAATGATGTGATAGGAGCACTACTTTGAAATTGAGGAAATGATTTAACTTGAGTGGTCAGGGAAACTGGCAATTGAGCAGACACAAATGAAAGAAGGAGCTGGAAGGGTGAAGTCTTGATGCAAGAAGGCTGGTGGGTACTTTGCTATAAACTGGAGGAAAGAGGCCTGAGATGCACTAGAAGAGATGAGGCAGCTAACAAAGAGGCTATCATCAATCATGGCAAAGTTTGGGATTTTATTTCCGTAGTCCCTCCTACCACTTAGTTATACTCTCCCTAATTGTCAAGACCATTGGTCTCTCACTTCCTTATGACCATGTAGCATTCATCAATAATCTAAAGTGGACTCAAATAATATCACAATGATTAAATTAAATAGGTCGATGTTAAGTGTTTTAGTCAGCTTTATCGCTGCTGTGACTAACAGACATGACAAGAACAATTTCAGAGGAGGAAACGTTTATTGGGAGGTTCATGGTTTCAGAGATCTCAGTCTATAAACAGTAGCTCCATTCCTCAGGGCTCCTGGTGAGTAAGAATATCATGGCGGAAGAGTATGGTGGAAGAAAGCAGCTCAAGACATAACCAGGAAACAGAGAAAGTCTTCTTGCCAGATACAAAACACATACCCGAAAGGCACACCCCCATTGACCCTCCTCCTCCAGCCACACCCTACCTGCCTTTAGTTATCACCCAGTTAATTCTATCAGGGGATTAATTCATTGATTGAGTTAAGGCTCTCAAAACCCAATCATTTCATCTCTAAGCCTTCTTGCATTGTCTCACACATGATCTTCACTCAACATAACACTAATAATAAATGTTACTTAAGGAAAGTTATGCTAGAACATTATATGGGTTATATAGGTTACATCTCTTAATCCTTACAACAGGCCTTAGTCCTACTCTGAGGATGGAAAAGACACTTAAACTGTATATTGAAGGCAGAAAAAGAGATAGGGGAGAGAAGGAGAAATTACTGGAGATTGAAATGGAGAATACATGTTATATGTATTTGTGATTATGTCGAAATGAACCCCACTATTATGTATAACCACCATCCATAAAAATGAATGAATAAATAAATAATGATGAAGGTGAAAAGGGACCCCAGGAAATGGGAATTGTGTATGAAAAGCACAGTTATTTTAAAATTCCTGGAGTAGAAATAATGACAGCAGATACATGTTGCTGGAATGTAGAGTGCAAGAAACAGGAGAAAAAAAAAAAAACCTGGAGACATAGATTCATAACTTATTCTGTGGACATGAACTTAGTAAAAGTGATTTTAATTCTTTGAGCCTCAGATTCCTCTTCTATAGGAAGAGACAACATCTCCTCCATAGTATTATTATGAAGGCAACATGAAATAATATTTTATCACAGAGGTCTGAATAAAGTAAGCATTAACCATATTATTAGGTTAATACAAAATAATTAGTGCACCAACATCACTTTAAGCTTATTTCTAGTAATAAACTAAATCTCTGTTCTTAGAACCTATCCTAGTCTACATTTTGCTGAATAACTATAAATAGAAGACCGATCTGATTTTTTTTAGATTAGCAAAGTTGGAGGGGATAGTTAATATACCAAGTGACAAAAATCAGATCCTGACAGGCTGAAGTGATTACTCTTAATGTACAGTCCTAAATTCACATTCAGGAAAAAGAATTTGCCTATTTGAGATGAGCCAGATATGGGTGAACAGCCATTCATATGAAATACCAAAGTGCATTTTGTGGGTGAATGAAAGCTCAATATAAGAATGGGACAAATTTGCCAAAAATGCAGATGCAACGGTATTTCAATTGCATTCAGTGAGGTATGCATTCGATATAAGGAAGTAATTATCTCATTTCAATAAAACCAAAGCAATTTGCAGTAGCAGAAAAATGGGGGTGGTATTTATAGATTATTTGAACAACTGCATCTTTGAAATTAAAGACTGAAGTGGTCAGTATATTAATACAGGAAATCTGTCTGTAGTTAGTGTCTATTTAAAATGGAAGGTGTGAAAGATCTTACAGAAAGATTTCCTGAAAGATATCTGAGCAAGGCTCTGAAAGGAAATGGAGCCCAGGACGTTGACCTCCATCCCCTGTTTTGATTCCTGTAATTCCACTTGTGTTAAGGAGGCCAGTAGACCAGTTGGCAGATCTTTTCAAAGAAGTTGACCCTGAGTAGCTTGCTTTTGACATACGGCCAATGGAAAGTCAGACTGCAATGCATCTGGGGAGTACGGCTGAAATGTGTAATGATGGGCATGGCATGTACTCAGCAAGAGTGGTACTAACCCATCCAAGGGAATTGGAATGCTTACAAAGAGGATGCTCCAAAAAGAGGGTGCAGAGAAAAGCGCAGCCTTCGTTTGAAATGTACCCTTGCTGAATTTAAAGAGACTGGAACACAATTTAAGGAAATCTGGGCTTTCTTTCAAAAACAGGATCCATTTATAGTCTGTAGGGGGAAGTCACAGGAGGCAAAGGGATGCTGGCTGAGATTCACTGTGAATTCCTTGATTTTCCAAATCTGAAGCTCAAAGTCAAAGTCAGGCCTTTCCAACTACTTGAACCATGACAGGAGTTAAAAGGTTTTTATAAGTCCTTGAAAAATTATACTGCTGTTGGTAACTACAGCTTGACGACTTTAATTCTGCAACATCAATAATGGTGTCTGGGTTGGATAATCCTTATGGTCCTCCTCAATTTCACTCACTCAAACTCTGCGTGCTTTCCATGTTTAGGAAAGGTGTGATTCATTCAGGAATGATTGTGAAGTGCTTTATGTAGTGTGATTTTCTTGAAACTATTATCACTTGCTTTGCATTTTGGAGCTGAATTTGCCTCCACACAGCCATGAACTTTTTTTTGTAAGAGCATATCAAACCTCTTTTAAGAAGCAGCGTCTTAAACAGGAAAATAGTGAATGCAGATTAAGGATAAGGACACCACTGGTAGTATTATGTCTGGGTTAATGTGATGGATAATAGATGATAATCAGTCAATAAATAGATTCATCCAAGCAACCTTATCTAGCAGGACCTTTTTTTCCTGTAGATGCCCCTCATCTGTCATCCATTTCTGTGGTTTTTCAGCAAACATAGTTCTTGCTCACAATTTCAGACAAGAGTGCTTCAAGTTAAGCTGGTCTTACCAAATATTACTTTTCAGCCTTTCCACATGCTAAAATTCCTTGTCCACACTCATTTCTAACCTATTTCATAACACTCCCTATAATAAACTGAGTAAGCTGGATATGCTCCTCGCAACTCCCAAATTTCATTTGCGCAGCACAATAGAATCTATTTCTCACTCACTCTAAATGTTTCATGCATGCCAGCATGGGGTTCTGCTCAACATTTTCACCCAGGGACCTGGGTTGTCAGAGGCTAGGCCATGTTATAGTTGCACCATCTGTGACTCCAGCCCCTTCCAGTAACTGAAGTAAGAGAAGAGAATGAGTAGAGACTTGTGCAAAGACTGATCAGAACTTCTCTCCAAAATGGGTATAAATAAATTATTCTTGCATTTCATTGCTTAGAATTAGTCACTCTCTTTTGCTTCTGTAAGCAGGTTAGAAAGTCTAAAAGAAGAAAGAAATTTTGAGCATTACTACAGTTTGAACATGATTTGAGTGTTTCCCATGGCTTCAAGCTTTGAAGTTAATTCACCATTATAATGTATTAAGGGGTGAAACTTCATCCTATTGTGATATTTAAGATGGGTCCTTTGGGAGGTAATTAGGATTAGAGAAGATCAATAAATAGAACCTCCATGATTGAATCCCAGTTACCTTAACAAGAGAGACCAGCACACACACACACACACACACACACACGTGAATATTCCCTATTTCTTGCCATGTGATGCCCCAAACCATCTTTAGCCAGCAATAAAGGCCATCACCATAAGCATCACCACAAGCAGACCCTTGGACCTCCATGTTTTTTTGATTGTAATTCACACAGAAAATGGACTATTTTAGTCTTGTCTGCCACTTTGCCTATTTCCCAACTCTATCCTAAAGCCCTCAAAGTTTTGATCATGGAAAGTAAAGGATTAAGTTCTCATCTGTCACATGATCATGGCCACATCCCAAACTTGATATTTCCATGCACTCTCAAGGTGAATTCTAGGCCCTTCAAACTCAAGCATTTTGCATCTTCAGCACAACTCAAGATGCTGTGGTTGTAAACAACATTTGCACCCAAGAACATGCCTGCATTATTGGTGCAACAGCCATCAGCCATGAGTGAATGAATTTGTGATTCATTTAACTCCTCCTTTCATTAGATAATCTAAAACATCAATCAAGAAGCCAGTATTTACTGAGCATTTTCTCTGTGTAGGGGGCTGAGTATAGTACCTAGGAATTTGAGACAAGCGTGGTATATTTTCTATGCAAGGGGAATCTCTGTTGTACAAGGAAGGGTAACAACCAAAAGAACATCGAAGTTTAGTAAGATAATTAATAAGGAAGGTTAAATACAACACATAAACACACAGCCAAAAGTACAACAGGCACTTAAGTTACAAGGGCCAGGGAGCACACACATATTGCTGATGCTGTGGTGATTTCTTGTAAAAGCTGTTATCCAGCTGCTGAGTATTGGTAGTTTCTTTAACTCTCAGCATTTCCTAAAAATTTCTCTCAGTTTAAGAGGGGTCTCCTTTATCAAGGCCATGCCCCATCCCTTGGGGCAACCCACATCCCTGAGAGATCAATGTGGAGGTGGGAGAGCAGAGTATAATTTCCCATTCTTTTAAAGCTGGACACCTCTAAAGAGCCACCCAGTACAAGAGCTCTATGAAATCAGTGGAAACTTCATTTCTTCAATGTGTTAGAGTTTATGCTCAGCTTCTTTCACATTCGACTTCTTTCACTTTTATCATGGAAGTTGATCTCAAGGACATTTTAAGGGCATAAACCACTTACAGGCAAATTTCCTTCTTAAGATGGGTCATATAAAGTAGAATGAAAAGGATATGTTGGGAATGGGTCACTACTGGACCATCTGACAATGAAAAGCACATGAAGTGTTTGGTAAATCCTGGCTATCCCACCACCACCCACTACCAACATCATCATACTGTGGTGGAACATTATTGAAGCACTCACCTGTGACTCCAACCATGGAGGCAAAATACTAGCAAAAAGAATAATGTAGGCATTGAAAAGGTTTAGGGAAAGTAGTGATGTTAAGGATTATAGAATTGTGTGATTATTTTTAAGGAAATCTAAACACAAAGTAGGGCACTAATAGTCCAATGGGGAGGAATAGACAAAGTGCAAGGATGGAACCCAGTGGACCCTCATGACAGGAGGTGTTCTCAAACTTCAGACAGCTCAAGTGTGGAGCTTCTGTAAGAGGATTTCATCTCTGGAGGAAGTCAAATTCTTCTCTTTCTGCCTCTAGTATAGAAGCCAAAGAAGGGACACAGGAGAATGGGGAGAAGATACCCAACTGGCAAAGTACAAGAGTCCATAGGAACACAAGAAGAAAACTCTGAGCCCATGCAGATGGTCACGAGCGTGAGCTAAGGCCTCCTGGTCAGACACACAGTCCAACAGAGTGAGAAAAGCAGTCACCTTGAAGATGAGGCAAAAGCTCAGTTGAGAAAGGAATCTTATCACCAATACTCTAAGTTAATACTTAAGAACTGCTGGAGAGTAAAGGGGAATAGAAAATGTAAGACAGAGAGTGTCAGCCAGGCCCTCGAGGGACATCTAGTACAGGCGTTTAGACTCCACAGGAAAAGGAGAATGGAGCCATGATGTGGTGTTGAGCTGCAGTATAACAGAATCATAAACCCACTTTAGAAAGACCTTATAGAAGAAACTTAGAGAACAAATGGGAAGAATTGAAGAACGATGACAAGTTCTAAAATGAGATGAAAGGAATCTATTACCTGATTCAAATTTCAAATCAGGAGGTTAGCAGCATATTGGAGAATTTATAATGAAATAAGATAATGGACTCTAATCACCAGAAGCAGAGAAAGAGAGCACAAAGGCAGTTTATGTAGGTAAAACCTTCAGTGCAGAGAACAATAGAATATCCATGATATTCTTGCTTCAACTGTGGATAGAATTTTCAGGATCTATAGCATGTGTTTCATTGAGATTCATTGAAAAATCATAATGGCTTGCCTGGGACTCTTCCAATTTAGGCACTGAGTGTCCCACATATCAGGAAATCAAATGTCATACTGAGAAGTTTCACGATGGATAAGTCACTCAGATCAGGATTCACAGAACCCAGTTTTTCATGAAGGAAATGTATTGATGAGTTTTTTTGGGGGTGTAATGCCAGTGACAGTGATAGTAGCAAAATTAGGCAAGGGACAGATTGAACTATGATAGAGTCACAACGAGGACCACAGCTGGTATAAACAGCATTAGGGAATTGGACCTTTATAGTTGTCCCAAATGGAGGCATGGTAGCTGGGTATCAGGACTTCCACACAGAACACTACCTGGGTTTCAATTTATCCCCAGACATGGAGCTTGCACTTGGGCACAGTCAAGGATAATTCTTGGTAAGGATTCAGCTCTGAAGCATCTGCAGCCCACACTCTGATTTTATTTTTCTTTTAAAAATACTTTTTTCTTTTTATTAGATGGATATAGAGTTACAATTGAGGGGGAAACATTATCAAACATTCAAGAACCAATGTATATATACTTAGTTATCCAGGGCTAATGCCATATCATGGATGCCCAGCTTGAGTTGCCCATTTGCTGTTTCCTCCAGAAGAACCCCTGAGTTAAATGGATATCTCGTGGAGGTCAGAGATCTCCTTCTGAGATGATTTCCCATATTCCCACTCTCCAGTCTCCTAGGTGTTCTTCCTAAGCCCTCCCCCCACCCTGTCCCCCACCCTACGCCTCCAAGTATCCTAGGGAGTCATCTCCCTGTTGCCTTGAGAATCATACAATTTGAAGTCATTGTTAGCTTAGCCGTCTAACATACTGCTTCCCAATGTATTCTAGCTTCCACAGATGAGAGAAACCATTTGGCCCTTGAGTCTCTGAGACAGGGATACTTCACTTAGCACACTCTAGTTTTAAGCAGGAAAGAGAAAGAGTTCCTCGGCTGTCAATCAGGAACTAGGACATGCACTGCAGCATCTACCAGGAAAAACAATTCTACAAATCATCTCTGGGAAACTCCCAGCACTCTGCGTGGGTTCCTGTTGCAACGTGGCTCTCAGTGAGGGCTTATAAACCTTTCATCAAGGCAGCTTCCTTTCCTGTATCACTTCTTGCTTATTTTGGAACCTGAAACTCAGTTGCTTATGTGCACTATAATAAACACATTCCCAGCTCCTCAGAAGAGAAAATGCTGTTACATATTAGATGGATGTCCTGTTCACTTCTCTACTGAAACCTGATAACTAAAGTCATCCTCTTTTTCCCTAGGCCTCTCCCACTAGGGAAACATTGGCCAGCATCAAAGAATAACCTAACTGTAGAGAGGTGACTTAGCCATAATGATTTCTCATTCCTGTGATATATGTGATCTTTTCCTGTCACTGTCACTTAAATCTGGCCACTGTACATGCCTCTGAGGTGCCAAGAGAAAACCACCTCTCTGCACTTCAAGGAGAATGTCTTTTCTTCTCAGATTATCACTTAATAGACAAGATGATCTTTGTAGACCCCTTCAATTTACTCAATGGCCTTTGAAATATAGGGGCAGGCCCAAGCTTTTATCCTAAGTTGCCGGCATCTATGTATACAAATAATCAGAAGGAAAATGTAAATAATTATTGCTAATTAAAGACATCTAAAAAGTTAGCTGAAGTTAATTATTGATATTGGCATAGGTTCAAAATGGATTCAAATTTTTTTATTTACATTTTTTTTGGTACTGGGGATTAAACCCGGGAGTGAGTGATTTACTACTGAGTTATATCCTCAGCCCTTTTTATTTGATATTTTGAAAAAGGACCTTGCTAAGTTGCATAGGGCCTTGTTAAGTTGCAGAGGCTGGCCTCGAATTTGTGATCCTTGTGCCTCAGCCTCCTAAATAGCTGGGATTACAGGTGTGTGTCACCACACCCCACAAGACTTGTAAATATTTTGAAGCCAAGTTTCTGTAATGATCAAAAGCTTCAACTTTGAAGTCAGACTGTTGTGGCTTCCAGTTTTATGTAATTCAATTTCTACCTGAATAATGTGAGTCTCATGCGTATCATTTAAGAAAGGTGGTTTACAATAGGTAGTTGGTGTTCCACCCTGTCCCCTCTTCCTAGTGCAGATGTTGACTTACCCTTATACACACCTGCACATTTCCCCAAGGGACTTACTTTGGCTAGTAAGGGCCACCTGAAGTGCCTGAGAGTTTATTCCTTCTCAACTCAGACCTGCAATTGATTTTAAGACAAACTGAGCTCCAATTATAACCAAAGAATCATGAAAAATGTTCTACAGGGAACTTGTTCTTCTGGGGGAAGAGGCAAGGTTTCCATCCTCTGTATGTCTCTGTGTTTCCATGTCCCTCATATAACCTGCAGTCATTGGCAAGTCATATCTAATACGAGACAACATGAAGTTTTTAGAGACTGCATTAAGCAAAACAAAACATAAAAGGTTCTTGTAATGTGCAACTGCATGCACAAAGCATTCTGGAGTCCTCAGTACTTCTGGACTTCCTGTGATGTCAGTTTACACAAATCATCCCTATTTAGTGATTTGAGTCAAGACTTTTATTACTTGCAGCTAAAAGTGGGCTTACAGGTATACTGTGTTAGTGTGTGGGTGTGTGCGTGTAGGAAGGCAAGGAGGATAGAGAGGTAGGAAGAAGAGGAGGAACAGGAAGAGCAGAGGAGAAGGGGGAAGAGGAGGAGGTGGGGAGTGGGCAGAGAGAATACGCATCCTGGCATGCACCTTGATTCCCAAGATCTGGTCCCTGAAATAGCCATACATCTTTCCCCCATACTCTGCTGAGCATTTTCTCTACTTTAGCTAGATTGAATTAAGCTTCATGAAAGGGTACCTGAAAGACTGATATTGATTAATTCATCCTTCAAAGTTCTTTGAACAGCTACAGTACAATGAACACTCAATGGCTATTAGCTATTTATAGCATTCTTAATTATCATGATAATCATTATGTTCTTTCATCTTATCATTTCTTATGAAACCAAAGTAGTGGTTCTTAAATTTAGCTTCACATGAGTGTCACCGATAAAACTTTTAAAAATTCACACAACCTCAGTTTTCCACTCACATCATAGAAAGGTAGATGGAGACAAAGCTGTAAACTAAGTTCTGTCAGATATTGTGTGACAACAAGCAGCATTCACTATGATACCGGAGAGGCAGGAAATTAAGTGCACCGTACAGTTTTCCCAGCTTTCAGCCTGGATAGTTTTTCCAGACCTGATACAAGAGGAAGAATCCTAACATTGCTAGGCAAAATTGTCAAGATTAAGAAGCTGGTATTAGAGTTAAAGGAGGTTAAGGTTCACTCTAAGTAGACAATACTGGAAAGGATGGAAATAGATAAAAAAAGAGCCCCAGAAACACACAAGCGTTCCTTTGAGTCTGCTATTGAATTCAAAAGTGCACATGAACCCAGGCAAAGGTACTGTACAACCAAGTTTAATCAGCATTACAAAGTAGGGCACAGTGGCCCATGCCAGTAATCCTGGTGGTTCAGGAGGCTGAGGTAGGAGGATACCAAGTTAAAGGCCAGCCTCAGCAACTTAGGAAGACCCTAAGCAACTTAGCAAGATCCTATCTCTTAACAAAAAAATAAAAAGGACTGGGGATGTGGCTCAGCAGTTCAATCTCTGGTACCAAAATAAATAAATAAAAGTAAAAACATTCAATATTACTCAGAGCTCACATAAGGCTGGGAGGCTTCTGAGTTCTGACCCAACTGAGTGTAGACTGCTCACTACACACCCAGGGTATCCAGGAGACACAATTGAGTCACTCCTTAGAAGCTAGGCAAGGCTATCTCTAGAGTAGTAACTAATGTTGACCAATACTAAGTTTGAAAATAAGATCCAGGAAGACTAAAACTGAGCCACAAGTAACTTCAATGTCAAGCAAATCAAAATTTGCCATTTCTAAAAGAAGATAACAAAATCCAGACCCTCATGTGTGGTTTTCACAATGTGCAATGCTCACTAAAAAGGAATTAAACTGATATGGGTAGCAGTGATAAACTGAATGTTTATGTGCAGACCCCAAAACTTGTGTGTTGAACTCTAACCCTGATACACTGATATGTGAACTAGGGCTCTCAGTGTTCTGATAAGAAGATGCCAGAGAGCTAGCCTGTGTATCTGCAACATGTGGCATGAGAAGCCAGCTGTCTGCAACCTGGAATGGGTCCCCACCAGAGTCAATCATGCTGGCATCCTGTTCTCAAACTTCCAGACTCCAGAACTGGGAGAGAGAAATGTTTGTTGTTCACACCACCCAGTGTGTGGTAACGGGGTTTTAGCAGCCCAAACAGAGACAGTATCCAATGCAATATTAGACTTGTAAATTTAATATTCCCACTACCCAAGCAAAATAAACAAAAAAGAACAAGAATAAATACAAGTTGAAATTCAAGCTGTCCACATAACGTGAGGGTAGTGAACAATAAAATTAAATTGCCTGTAAGTAGAAAAAAATACCAAAATTTTTTCAGCTGTCTCTGTGCTTCTTGCCACATGAACTTAGAAATATAAGAACAGTATGGAGAGGACCATTAAAGAGAAAAGAAAGATGCCACCGATGGAGGTTTTTTCCCTAAAACCACCCTCTGTGTAAAAATGACAGAACTGCAAACAGGTCAGAGGATTGAAAATAGGAAAAGAGACTAAAAAACACGTACAGGCAAAATTCATGGAGAAGGAAAGGAGAGATTCCCTGTGAAAAGTACATGAGAGACAGGGTAGGAGAGGAAGAGAAAATGTCCCTACCTCAGAGGTCCGTCCCTGAGGCGCGGGCAGGACAATCCACTGGATTGTCCCCTGGAGCCGATCAGGAGGATGAGTGCAGACTGCCGAACCCCGGACCCTCCTAGCTGGGGTCCCTTCCCTCTCGGCCGGGAAACAAGTCAACCACACGCAGCAGATGGCAGCCCAGAATCCGCTTATTACTAAGGCACACGGGTTTTTGTAGGCAGGGGAGACAGCCAAGGAATCAATAGTAATCCTTCTAAGGGAGTTGCCAGGGTTATGCAGATTTTGAGTACAGACAAAAGTTAGGAACATTCTGTGATCAATACATTCTGACCCACCCTGTTTTACCTTTGCATGAAATAGCAAGCTCCATAAAGCACAATCCAGACCTAAAGGGGCCCATGCGGACAGTAATATGATCACTCCAGGGCAGCTGATGAAATGGAGTGAAGGTCAGACCCCAACAAGAAAATACAGGATCTTGAAAGAAAAAATAGAATAAAAGATATCAGAGGACAAACAGTGCCTTTCCCATTTCCCCCCAAAACACCCTCCAAAGGAAAAAAGGGAAATGTACTTTATTCCTCTGACAGAAGTAGCAGAGTCACAAGGTATTCCTGGACTAGGAATCTTATAAATCATTCTAAGCTGTCAATCTGACTGTTGAAATGCAAAGGTGAACAGTCTATATCTCTGAAAAAAAATATGTGTATACAAATAGAAACTCTGTAATAAAACATCAAAACTGAGTTCAATATACTCAAACCACCACTTTAAGATATAAGAGAATAATTTGGATTTGAAATTCAAAAAGTAAAAATAGAAATGTATAAAAATATGAAAGATGTAAAAATAAGAATTGATCTGTAGAGAGAAAAAGAAGGAAAAAACAAAGCTGTGCTAAAAATTAAGAATTACACAGTGCTCAAGGTAAAAGTTACGGGAATGAAAATTCAAAAAGCTTTGCGGCAAACAGGAACATAACCAATGCAAGGAAAATGATTTAAATAAATTAAAAAAGTGTAAGAAAAATGGTTGAAATTGAAGAAAAAATAATACCTATTTAATTAGAGTTCCTGAAAAAGATAAGGTAATGAACAACACTTATGCTAAAACTGCTATCCAGAAACACTTTCTAGACATAAAACAAAACTCATATAAGTGTACCTAAAAGACCCACAAATGTGCTAGTAATCTTTTTTACTACTGTGAATGAAGATCTGACAAGAACAATTTTAAGGGAGGAAATGGTCATGCTGGGGTTCATGGTTTTGGAGGTCTCAGTCCATAGAAGGCCAGCTCCATTCCTTGGGGCTCAAGAAGAGGCAGAAAATGTGTGGTGCAGGAAAGCAGCTTAGGACTTAACATCAGGAAGCAGAGAGAGAGAGAGAGCACTGTGTTCAACACGGACAATTCACACCCAAAAGCATGCCCCAAGGACCTAGGTCCCCCAGCCATACCCTCTCTGCCTACAGTTATCACTCAGTTAATCTCTGTCGGAGGATTAATGCATTAGTTGAGTTAAGGTTCTCATAACCCAATTATATTGTCTCTAACTCTTTTTGGGTTATCACATGTATGAGCCTTTGCGGGGGGCACCAAATATCCAAGCCATAACATTCTGCCCCTGGCTCCTGAAATCTCATGCTCATCTCACAATGCAAAATATATTTAGTCCATTTCAAAGAGTCCCCAGAATCTCAACAGTACCAAGACTGACCAAAGGTTCAAGTCCAAAGTCCCCTCTGAGACTCAAGGCAAACTTGTCTTATGAACTCCTATAAAAAGTAAAAGCAAGTTGCATGTATCCAATATATAAAGATACTGAGGTGGAAAAGACAGAGCCTGAGGAAAACTAAGTTACAAAGTGTTAAAAGTCCCCCTTCCGGCTTCCTCAGTATTGATTACTTTGAAGAACAGCTGCCCAAGGCAAGAACCCTTTCTCCTCATCATAATTGCTTCTGTAAATATTCTTCCTGATTTAGAAAGAGCCTGTATGAGCTCTTAGTCACGCAGGCCAGGAATGTTTTTGTAACAAAATAGGGCAGAGATAATTTTGGTGGGCCTATAAATATTCTGTGAAGCTGTGTGTCTGGGCTCAGACTTGGAGTAGGAAATCCTCTGGGACCTCCAGCATAGTTAACCTAAGTTCTCCCATTCACTGAGTACTGCTTAGTGCTTCCTGACTGGTCTGTTTCCCACAACAGCGCAGTGCAAACATTTTCATTCAGAAAAATAGAGACACAGAAAGAAGGGATGGGACTAAAGCAAGACTGAAAATCATCTGGAAAAACAAGTCTTGTACTTCTATGTCCAGCATCTGGGGTACATGGCATTGTGATACTCTCTCCAAAAGGCTTGTGTAGCTCTGCCCCTATGGTATTGCTGGTTGCAACCCACAAGGCCTCTTTCTTGGCTTGTCTTTACTCAATTCCTGCAACTTTTCTCTGCAGACTTTCTACCATGCTGGCATTTCTCTTAGTCTTAGGGGTCTCCAGCATTCAAAACAAGGCAAAATGTAGAAACATTTTCAATCAGTTCAAGAAAAGAGGGTATGAGTACAAAGCTTCAGTGTGTATTCCCTTCACTTTGCTATCAATCAAGTTTCCCTTCAAGTATCTAGATTGTTTTAAAATGTTGAGACACAAGAATTCAGGGGATTCTGAAGCCATGAGCCTGTGAGAAATCTAGTATAACATGAATTTTATCCAACCAAAGGATGTTGGGAGAAATTGAGCAAAGAGTAATGACAAGTATTAATGCACGGATACATTAATTATCATATTTAGTATGGGCAGTACAATTGTAAGACTAAAACTAAGATGGGTTTAGAGTGGAAAAAAATATCCTACATAAGATATATAAATTATGTACCATGTATTCAGATAAATTAGAAATCATACCACTGAAAAGAGGAAGGAAATAAATGAAGAAAATGGAAAGTACAATATACTTATCAACTGTTTCATAGTTAAAGGATGCTGTTGATAAATGACAATCAAATCAAAAGTCTTTGAATATGAAAATTATGGATAAATGGCATTTAAAAACCAGAATAATGAAAACGTATTTAATAAGAGAATAACACAAAACTTCCAAAATACTATAACACATTAAATATTTAAAGAACAAAAAATATAATGTAGAGAAAGAAATATGAAATACATGCACTAATTTTAAAAGAAAATAATATGCCAGAATTGAGATCAGGCTCATCAATCTTATCAAAAAAAGTAAATGGAAGCCAGGTATGGTGGTACCCACCTGTAATCCCAGTGCCTCAGAAGGCTGAGGCAAGAATCCGATCTCAAGTTTAAAGCCAGCCTCAGCAACTTGAGAGGTCCAAAGCAAATTAGTTAGATCCTGTTTCAAAATAAAAAATAAAAAAAGGTCCAGAGATGTTTCTCAGTGGTTACACCCCTCTGGGTGCAATCCCTAGTATTAAAAAAAAAAAAAGGTGAATGGGATTAGCTCATCTATTAAAACAGATTCCAAACTGATCCAGAATGATGCAAACATATACTATTCACAAAAGGCAAACTTATAATTGATACTAGAATTTAAGAAGCCTAAAGGAAAAGTTTTGAGTTCAGATGCAGCATGAGGAAAGGCAGAGTAAAAAGGCAGAAGTACCCCTGATAATAAAAGTAGACTACTAACCTAAACGTATGTATTCTAAGAACATAGTTTAATACTAAAGTATTAATACTAATGCTAAAATTTTAATACTAAAATACTAATGATTGACCATGCATAGTTATAAATAGCTATGCACCACAAAAACAGCAACCACCAAGATAAAGCAAAAATTACAAGAGATGCAATGAATCATAAATAGTAAAACGCTTAAGAGGCTTAAGTAAATGGCTATCAGTGCAGGACCCATGAAATAAATGAACCAATAAGTAAATACAGCAATAATCTGAAGAGTCTATTCAATACACTTAATAAGGTTGGATCAATTTAAACACACCCTGATGGTAAAGAGGAGGTCTACTTCCCAGGTATATAAGGAATGTTCACAAAAACAGATGTCAAAAACTGAACCAATCAGTAAGTTGTGTAGCAAATAAATACTGTAGATATTACTCTCTGATCAAAATTTAATAAAACTGAAAATTATTGAAGGACAAAATCTACAAATCAAATAAGTTTTGATATTCAGAAGACCCTACTGACTATTTGACATTTATCTGCAACTCTTTATCATCTCTACTTTGAATCCAGTACTCTGGACCAAATTTAGCCTTAAATGTAGGTCAAGTCATAGGTTAAAAGAAAGTCCCAAATCTACTTACTTTCTTAGAAAATTCTATTGTCTAAATTCAGGTGATTCGACCATTATACACATAGTATTCATAGCAAATAGCAGCCAAATCATTACTTTCTCCAACCCCATATTGAGATCCAAACTCCAAATGCTAAAAATTATGAAATGAGAGAAATCTCGGAATATGTTATTTGCAAAGAAAAGGTCTTAGCTCACTCCACTATGTTTGGGAGAAAATAAAAGGAATAGATTTCCTCTGGAATGAGCAGTGATACTCTAAATGATACTTCCATTGTCAGATTACTACCCACTTCTAAATTAGCTAGGTATCATCTAGGTACCTTGGGTACCTTTCCAGAACAGTATACAGCAAATTAATACCCAGATGTTACACGGCATCAAAGGAATTGAAAAGCTCTACCTAGTCTCCATCATTCATATATATATATATATATATTTCCCAACAGCAGCTTACATGTGATATATTTGTTAGCTAGTCCTCCAATGATTTTGTAGCTGAGAATGTGGTGTGCACCTGTAATCCCAGCAATTCAGGAGTCTGAGGCAGGAAGATTGCAACTTTGAGGTCACCAGCTTTGGACACTTAGTGAGATACTATTTTAAATTAAAATAATATAAAAATAAAATGAAACGGGTGGGTAGCTCAGTTACAGAATGTCCCTGTATTCAATCCCCAGTACTTCAGAAGATATAACATAAAAAATAGAGTCTGCTTCCAATAACAACTTTTTGTCTCTGGGATTGACAAATGCAAAGACATTTCAGCAAAGAATAATGGATGCTATAGTGTATGTATGGGGGGATTCATAAGAACTGTGCTTCAAATGGTGACGGAGTAAATGAGGAGTGAATTGCTTCAACAGAGCAGAAGAAAACTTAAGAGCAATTGTGGCAGATTAAAAAATACTTTTGCTAACTATACAGATGAGAAAGAGCATCTGTATCTGTTAGCTTTTCTGCAACATTGCTGCTTAATAAAAAATATCTGCAAGATTTTAATGGCATACAATTCTAAGCATTTTTATTTTACATGCATCTATGTAGGGTGGGCCAACTGTGAGGCTTCTATAGGACTCACCTGTGTATCTTCAGCTTGGGGGTGCTCTGATGCTTGTTAAGAATGGCTGGCTGGTATTCCTTCAAGCAGCAGGGCCAACTGGGCTTGGTTCACGACTGCATGCTGTGTGTAATTCTAATCTGCGTACTCATTCTGGAACTCATTCTGAGGGGAAGCAGCTACACATAGGAAGTGTTTCTCTTAACAGCAGAAGGTCAAGAAAATGAGCAGAGTCCCATGGTGTCTCTTGGATCCTGAATCCAGATTGGGCGTGGTGCCACTTTCTCCCATATTTCATCGTCAACAGGGACAATTCAATATCAATAGGTTGGCAAAGTACATCCGTCCAATTCCGCTGGATAATATTGAAAAGGACATGGAAAGAAATAGCATATGTAATTTTAATACAGGAAAGAAAGAAAGAGCTGAAAACTAATGATTTGACCCATGAATGTTTGTACTCAATGTAGTAGCATGATCTAGAATTGTTAAAAGTTATGTATATGTATCCTTTGAAATGCATTATATGATAGTACCTGAAAATTTTTCAAATAAACTTTTATATAGAAATAAAATTTCATTCACACATATAATTTTAGGGGACCTAGGGAAGTTCATTTAGGTTATCTAGGAACTGGGGAAACTTGTGAAAGATAAGGATAGAATTTGAGCTCTTTTTCCCCAAAAATAACATTTAGCTGCTTTTTGAATTAATGATCAAATGCTTTTGATTTGCTGACTTCTTTTACTCACAATTACAAATAAATCTTGTTCATCAGTTTATCAGGCAGGAAGCAGACAATATTGTGAAGTTTTAGCTGAGGGTGATTCTTTGCCAAATTTGATCTAGCATCAAAATGATTATTATTTTTAAAAAAAAAATCAAGAGAGACATTGAGAGTGAGAGAGAGAATCAATTTTATTCAGTTTTTCATCATCTGATTCTCATTGCTCTGACACTTAGTTATATGTGTGGTGCTGGAGTTAGAACCTGGGTCCTCATGCTTGCCAGGCAAGTGCTATAACTACTGAGCTCCAGGCTCCCAAAATTATTATTAATAAAAATGCTGCATATCAGTTTTTACCTTGTGAGATGCCATGCTGAACGCATGGATATAAATTGGAAGTAGAATGAAGTAGAGTATTTATACTTTAGAAAACTAAATTTCCAATAGAGCAAACACTGCATGTGGTTTTGTGAGATGAAAATTTCAACATCTTTACCTTCCATCAGTTGGTTTAAAATGACACAGGATGAATCCTGAAATGTTTAAAACCAGTATGAATATCTTGTTTGATTCCATTTCCAATTTGTACCAAGAGTTCTGCCTTTGTATCTCTCAAAATGCAAATTCCAATATAGCAACCTATGGAGAAAAATTTTATTAACAGTACTGTTAAGGAGAAGAAGAAAAAAAGTAGTAACTCTTTGCTCTGTGGTTTGGGGAGTAAATAGGATCCTGTGGGGATTTTATTTTTGTTGTTTTTACATCAAACTATTTCTTTACAAATGGAATTAATGTTCAAAATAAGATCATACACTACTGTTATTAAGAAGGTTCTTAATTAAAAAAGGGCTCTTTATTCATAATAGCTTAGATCTTTTTATTTAGAAACCTTAAAAGATGTAGTGTTTGGAAAATACTAGCACATGTTTTAGTCACATGATTAACATCCAACGTCTTCAGAAGAGTTAGCTAGGGAGGGATCATTCACTGCAGTGAGTAGAGCTTGGTTTCTGTCCTCCTTGGTCTTTAAAAACCAGCAGCAGCAGGCTAACCCTTCCTAGTGCTGGAACCTCTCCAATCTGTCCCTTTCACTTCACATCTTCTACATACCTCTTTTGCTTTTAAGATTTGATGTGATTACATTGAGTCCACCCAAATAATCCAGGATAATCTCAATCAGCTAATTAGTAACCTTAATTCCATTCTCAATTAGCAGTCTTAACTCCATGCCCAAATCCCTTCACAGCAGTGGCTGGATTAATATACAAAAATGTATTTTTATGAGGAAGAAATGACACTACACTGACTCACGGGGTTCTTTTGAAAATTCAATGAGAACATACATATAAAGTCTTTCGTGTACCAGCTGACACACAGTAAAACCTTCCTAAGTAACAGTTGAGCATTCTTCCCAATGCATAAAAATCTGTTTGGGTTTAAGTCTGCCTCACTTTGTAAAGACTGGGAAAAAATGGCAGTTCAATATTTAAAGGCAAGTGTTAGGATCAAAACCATTGATCTTGACTGGAGCTGTCAAAACAAATAAAAAATTTGAATACAGTTCCTGTTTTAGAAACCTAAATTCAGATATATCAATTTTAGAAAAAGACTTAATAAATAAGTAAGGCTGTGAATTTAGGTTCCACCACTTATTGGCCATGTAGCCCTGGTAATTTGCCTAACTAATTTCAGCCCTGAGAGTTTTCAGCTATGAAATGGACATAATAATATTTACCACCATTTAAATAAGAAGGACAGGAAAAGTTCTATGAGAACTTCCAAATAAGTGCTCAGTAAGTGTAAGTTTCTACCTTCTTTCAAACACAGGCTTCAGAGTCAAGATAAAAAAAAAAAAAGGATTGCTTTTTACTCAGTTATGGGTCTTCAGTTTCTTAAACTATAAAATGGTGATGTTATTATTCTGACTTCACAGGGGCATTGGTAAAATTAAATTAGAATGGTCATGAGTTAGCATTCATGATCTCTCCCTTTCAAAAGAATGAAGAATCTTGAAGCATTTTGAAATCGAGTGATTGACACATTCCCATATCTCTGGTTGTCTGTTAAGTAATAGCAGTGAGTAACCTTGCAATGAGAATGGTTGTAAAATACGATTCTGACTGGAAAATGTGCTGCCAGCTACGTGGAGTCCTGGTGTCATTGTCACTGGGGACTTGCCTCCAGTGGTTTTGTGAGAACACCATTACTCTTCAGCTTTTTCCTGGCACCATCCGAAAAGGCTGTGCTTTGTTCTATGTTTATTAATATGCTATTGATATTTTAAAGTGAATGTTCTATATCTGCGCACTCTGTGCTCAGGAACAACGTGATAGGTAAGGTCGTAGAAGATTAGCTGGGATTTAATGTAATTTGATACTTGACAAGGATAATAAAATGCATTCTGTATAAGAACTTAGCTTGTTAAGCAGGGGTAGTTTTTATTCTGTAAAGGTTCAATGAAAAATAATTACAATGCTGAACCCTAAACTAGCACACTGAAAGAAGAAAAAAAATTGGTTACCTGGTCACATCTTTTGTAAAATTTTACAAATTTGGTGATGCATCTATTAAAATGCATCTGTGGATCTAACCAACAAATGTGTTTCTTTTTTTGGTGGTTTGTGTATGAGTATAAATCATTAGTAAAGATGTTTTCTGTATATAGAGAGAAACTCATGCATGCATAAATTAATAATGATCTACATAAATGACAGTACATAGCAGTTACATAGGTAACACTATAAAAAGAATATAATTATTTTTGGTATAATGAAGGTACATACATAAACAATATATATATGTGTGTCCTTAATAAATGACTATTTTTTTGTTATAATTATAAAAGTCCATAGATGATTGAGACAAATATTGGTGAGCACCGTAAGACAATGGGACTTCTTTATATGCTATTTCTAAGACTACAAGTTTCTTGAGGGACAATAAACTGCCCTTTTAAGAAGAGAATACAAGGGATGGAGCAGTGGCTTAGTGGTTGAAGTGCTTATCTGGCATGCGTGAGGACCTGGGTTCAAACCCAGCACCACATACAAAGCTAAGTGTCGGTGAAACAAAGTCCAGATGGAAAAATAAATAAGCTTGATTCTTTCTTTCTTGCTCTCTCTCAGTCTCTCTTTAAAAAAAAAACACTAAAGAAAATGCAGAAACACATATAGGTTCCTAACGTGCTAGATAGTACAATATTTGTTTTCCCTTGGAACTACACATCTTTTCTAACTTAATGATCCCATTGAATATATGAGGTGAATACCATGCCTATTTGTAGATCATACTATTGTTTTCTGTGCTAAGTTTGTTGGGTAAAAGCTGTTAGATAACTGTCAGTTATGATGGCCATATTTAGATGTTTAGACCTAGGTTTCTATTTCCCAGAAAACACAAATTCCTGTTTCATAAAGCATGACCCTCAGAGGCAGTCCTCACCTCCTCATTGTGTTGCTGAAATTCCTTCCACCATGTAATTACCCATTGTAAGCTGACCACGTGACGCACATGAGTTTCAACTCCTAGTCAGTGTTCCTTGGTGTAGCTGCAGTAACAATTCCTTTGTCCCTAATGGCCCAATTTCAAATTTCTCACCCAAGCACCATTCCTGCCTAAGTCTGTATAAATACACCTGCTTTCAGCCCTCTAGCTGCTGTTCTCCAGTCCCACGAGAATCTCATCTCAGCTACCAAGGGTCTCTTTGCTGCGTGAAAGCGTCCAACAAAAGCACATGAAAATTTCTATGATTCTCATGCACACTGATTTTATTTTTGTAACTTCTAAAAAGAAAACACAAAGTTTGGCATTTGTTTGCTTTTGCCAGAGATGGAACCAAGTCTTCTACATGCTAGACCAGTGCTATACCACTGATCTACACTCCCAAAGACCAAAAGAAGTATTTCTAAAGGGAATAAGTAACCTCCAGTGGTCTTCATTTCAAAGTTTTATTTCCTGTACAAAACTTATTTGGGTAATATTGATTCACTTCTAGATAATAAGGAATCATTTACAAAGCATTTGATTTTTTAAAAATTACTATTCATTCTCTCATTTTTTCTAGAAAAGAGATGTTGTCAAGGAGTGGCTTTTATTGTACGTAGAGATACCAGGGATCATGGTTAAGAGAGTATAATGGAGATTAGCAGGTGCTAAATTTGTTCCTGCCTGGGCCATCCAGCCCAGGGCACCCTGTTTAATATAACAACCTGCTGTGGAGAAGCTGTTCCTGGAGGTGTTTGCACTTCAAGGCGACATCTGAGAGATAGCTTTTGGAAACAAAAAAGACTTGTACTGTCCTACCATCGCTGTCTGAAGTCCCTTTTCACAAGGGATGTGAATGTCATTAATAAACACAACAGCATAAGGAAAAAAAATTATTTTACAGAACTTCAAAAGGCATTGTTTCCTAAAGTGGTGCTGAGACCAGCGGATGAATAAAATGTGGTTCGTTCCCTAAAGCAACTTGCAGTCATCAAAATAGCATGTGAGCAAGTCATTATCTTACTGTATTTGCCAATATCCATCAGAGTAAACTATTGAGTTGGTAACAAAAATAAAAAGAGCAATCTTTATTAATTATGTTATCTGTGGCACACTTTGAATTTAATGTGTATAAATAATCTCACAGGACACCCATGACAACGTAATATAGTTGATGTACTAAAATCATCCTCCTTTTCCTGGTGATTACTGGGATTAGTGCAGACTAACCTGCCTGAAATCCCATCTGTAAGAAGTGGCACAGATGGAAGCTGAGCCTGAATGGTTACCAAATCAGGGTGTATCATCACTTTGTTCACAACTTATAGGAGGATGGCATTATCTTTTATTTTGTGGGGAAGAATGTCAGGTGCTATGTCACGGCTGACATACAAGCATTCACAAAAAAAGTCAGATGTTAAACAAGCTGATTTTTTTTTCTGTAGCACTTACTAGGTAAAAAGGGGGAATTTCAGGAAGAACTTAAAGCACTTGTGGAAAATTCTGAGAAATCATGTCTTGAAGGGATGCAGAGAAACTTGTATGACTGAAAATAGACTGCAAAGGAGAAAATAGCCCTATATGATTCTGGAAAGAGAGGGACACGTCTGAGCCTTTTAGATTATAAATTGTTATTGGATACTATTGGAAGAGGCTCAAGAAGTAGAGCTGTGTGGCTGAATTAGGATTCGGAAAGAGTGATGGAGACATCAGAGGGACAGAACCTGAAAACGACCATCCCTTGAAAAAGACTATTGAAAACATCCAAGAAAGAAGGATGAGCTAGAGCGGAAATGATGGACTAGAAGGGCCAGGAGAGATTAAAGAATACCTAACTGGGTGCAGGCTGATGAAGGATGGAAGAACTGACTAATGTCTCTAATTCAGGTGGTCGAGGGCTAGGAAGGTGCACTGTTGGTGCAGCTTATAAGAAGAGCAGGAAGAAGCAGAATGATAAGTACTTTCTACTGATGTCTGACAATTTCTTCCAATTATGGTGTTACTTCACCTGAATGAATAATTAGGGTATTGAATCAATTTAATTTTCAAATTAATAATGAGTTGGTGTGTGAGCAATATAATTGATGCACTATGAATTTTTGAAATATACCCGATAAGGCATAGTTAATGTCTAAGTCCTGCCTCCTACCCCAGAGCTTGAGGAATCATATCCAAATCTTTAAGATTGTCTAAGGCAAGCAACATGAATACCTCAGGAGCTCTTTTTACCTGCTGTTAGTACCTGTCTGGACCTTCTAGGTGAAGGGCTTACCTTCTTCACTGTGACCCCTTTATTTATTTTTTTAAAGAGAAGGATAGTAAAAGAGTGATAGAATCAATTTTTAATTAGTTTTTCATATGTCACTTGTTGCTCTGACAGTTGTGTATGTGGTGCTGGGGTTTTAACTGGTATACTCGCCCATGTCACGCAAGTGCCATAATTGCCAAGCCACCACTTCAGCCCTGTGACCTCCTTTACTGAGGGAACACACTTCTCATCGCTGGTAATCTTCAGTGTGCTCCTGGAGTTCTATTCTGGGTTCCACCTCATGGTATTCTCTCTGATATCAAAATTCTTCACATCCAACAATTTTCTGTAGCGTTATTAGGCATTACTCTCTCACTAACAGGCATTATGATTTTTGGTAGACATATTGGCTATTTGAAGGGTAGTTTACATTTTTTTAATTTTTTTTTTTTTTAAAGAGAAGGACAGTGAGAGAGAGAGAGAATCAATTTTTATTGAGTTTTTCACATGGCTTTCATTGCTGTGACATTTAGTTGTGTACGTGGGTGCTGGGGTTTGAACCCGTGTACTTGTGCATGCCAGGCAAGCACCGTAACCACCAAGCCATCACTCCAGCCCCCATTTTTTTAATTTTTATTTTTGAACAACATTACAAATTTTTAACAAAATAATATAAAATGTGTATAGTTTCTGGATACTAGATTTACCCCCAGGATTGTCTTCCCCCAATTTCCCAACCGTATCCCTCCCTTCCCTTACCCACAATATCTCTAAAAAAGTATTAGGCTGTATAACATTACACCTTATCTGGATTTAACACATGATAATAGACCACCTTTCTGAATAGCCAGGGTCTAGTTCCAACCTCCACAGATGAGTGGAGACATTCGACCCTTGGTTCTCTGGGTTAAGCTGATATTACTAAGCATAATTTCTTCCATAGCCATCCATTTACCTTCAAAGGCTGCAATATCATTGTTTCTAATTGCTGTGTAAATTTCCATGGTATATATGTACCACAGTTTTTGGATCCATTCATCAGTGGGGACATCTGGGTTGTTTCCATAGTCTAGCAATAGTAAATTGAGCTGCTAAGATAATAGATATTGCTGTGTCACTATAATGTGCTGATTCTAAATCCCCTGGAAAGATACCCAGGAGAGGAATAGCAGGTTCATAAGGTGGGCTCATCCCTAGTTTTTTAAGGATTCTCCACACTGCTTTCCAGAGGGGCTGTACCAGTCTGCAGCTCCACCAACAGTGTGTTAGTGTCCCTATCTCTCCACAGCCCCTCCAGCATCTATTATTGTTTATTTAAACCCTCAAATCTTTAAATATCTGATTTTTGACAAAGGGGGGGGGCAAAATATTACATGGAGGAGTGACAGTCTCTTCAACAAATGGTTCTGGACAAACTGGTCAGCCAGTTGCAGAACGTTGAAATTAGACCCATATCTTTCTCCTTGCACTAAATCAAATCAAAATGGATCAAGGATCTAGGAATTAAACCAGCTACCTTGCAAATGATAGTAGACAAATTAGGTCCAACACTTCAGTATTTGGAAGTAGGCAAAGACTTTCTCAACATATCTCCAAAAGTGAAGGAAGTAAAGTAAAAAATCAGTAAATGGGATGCCATAAAGCTAAAAAGCTTTTGTACTGCCAAGGAAACAATCCTAAGAGTCAAGTGGTTTCCTACAGAAATGGAGAGAATCATGGGCTATGATTCCTCTGACAGGGGTCTAATATCCAGAATTTACAAAATCCTCAAAAAATCTCAACTACAAAAATGCTAACAGCCCAATTAATAAATAGGCCAAAGAGCTAAATAGAAACTTCTCATCAGAGGACATTGATCAAGTCAATGAATACATGAGAAAGTGCTCTAAATCACTAGTAATCAGAGAAATGCAAATGAAAACCACATTAAGATATCACCTTACGCCAGTCAGAATGGCAAAAATGAAGAAAATAGTTTACATTTTTTTAATCTAAAGAAATTTTGTTGAGAATCTTTGACAGTTGAAAACATGAGATTCATTTGGGGTTTAATGAAGAAAGGAAAGGATATGAGTTATGAAAATTCTGCTCTGTGCCAGGCACTGTTGCAGTAACAGCGATTATTCTAACTCACAGCATGAGGTTAGTATTAGCAACTACACTCTACCAGGAAGGTTATAATGCTTGAGGAGGGTAAAGACCTGCTTAACATGCCGGGACTAGCTGGTCCAATTTTGCAAGGAGATAGAGTCCTGCTGCCTGCAATTGCTTCACTCCAGGAAGACACTGAATAGTCAAAAAGTATTTATAATCAGAAATCACTGTATATTATTTAATTTTATCTTAATTATTTTTTGTGGCACACTAATATTTCTTTGGCCAACACTTAATAGAAAAAATGTCCACATATTTAGTAAGATTGTATCCATAAAAGATAGAATAGAGATGTGAATAAACCCTTAGAACTAACTGCATAAACTTTAAGCTGTATCATGTTTTCTCTATGTTCTGATAGAGAAAATAGTTTAACCTATGGCCTTTGCATATGAACAAGAAAAAGTAGAATAATAATCATATCTTTTTTCTATGTCATAAAATTAATAAAAGTATGAAACTCAGGCATGGAAGAGTCATAATGATGACCATCAATTCATTAGAAAAAGCACAAAGTTGTCTATCTTCTCAATAATGCTTTTCTAAGAGTGCATTTAAAATTCAAGATTACTCATTGCAAATATTAGACTTAAAATTAATATATTATGGTCATTCTTCTTCCAGAGAGCTAAAACACAATATACTCTCACTGATTTTCATTTTGTTTGAAAAGCAAACTTCTGTAACATAATACTCACTTTTCTTACAATTTCCTTAATTTTGTCCCTTGCTTCACAAGAAACATGTCCATGATGGACTTCGGTTCAATGAGTGTCCAATTAAGCTTAAACATGTACCACTGATAATATGCATTTTAATGATTCCTATCACATTTCTAATTTCATTGCACTTTTATCACACTCTGTATACCTCTGCTATTGTTACTTCTTCCTATTGCCCACTACATTTATAAAGCAATGCAGGCAAATTCAAATTGAAAATTTCAATGCTTACGCAAACTAGCATGCTCTTGGTATAGATGGGGTCTACAGACAGGGATGCTGAGTGAGGAAGTGAAGTGTCAGTTGATCAGCTGATGAGCAAAAGCCAAAGTGGCACCGGAAGAGGAGCTTAGAGTTCTCATTGACACTACAGGAACCATGTTATCAATGTAAACATAAATATTAAAGATGACACTATACTTGTTCATGCAGAGAAAGCAATCAGGGGAAGAGACAAGAACTAGTAAGGACAAGCTTTCCAGGAGGAGAAGCAGGTAGGGTCAGGAGAACTTTCCAAAACAGAGATTCTGTGAAAGAATTACAGATTTTAGAAGCTTGCACAAAGAGCAGTTTCATTGTGAAGGAAATTATTAAGAGAGAGAGGCAGGAGGAAGTTTTGATATATATCTCAAGAACTTTTGATAAGCAGCTGGATAAAATTTCATTTCACAGAAATAAAGATATCTGTGGGAACAGTAGAAATGGAGGTGTGTCTTGTAGAGGATCAAGACAGAAGGATAGCTTGGGGCCAGACAAGGAGAATTTCTGCTCCCCTTAGCAAGTCTGGCTTCCTTTTCCATTTAATTCTTTATAATCCATAAGTTTCTTAAAGTGGAAACTTTGAATTACTTTTCAATATATGAATATTCTGGTATATCTGGAATCAAAAAGCAATATGAGTTGATTCTACGGTAAAACCAGGAGGAAAAAAAGTGCCCTCTATTCAAGCAAATTTCTGATAATAGTCATATATTTTCATAACACCTGTAGGCTTTCATCCTCACATTTCACTCTCTCCCTCCCCCACCACACCCTGTCAATTTTGGCTAAAGTTTATGATTGGTTTGTTTTGTTTTTGCAGACATGAGGCATGAACTCAGGGCCTCACTCATGCTAGGCCAGCGCTGTTTACTGAGCTGCACCACCAGCCCTGGCAAAAGTTTTCTTTTAGTTTGTTTCCTCCTTTCTTTTTGTGGTACTGGAAACTGAACCCAGGGATGCTTTACCAATGAGCTACATCCTCAGACCTTTTAATTAACTAATTTATTTTTTTTATTTTGATGAGGGAGCATGGTCTTGCTTAATTGCCCAGGCTGGTCTAACAGCTCAGCAAGACCTTTTCTAAAAATAAAATAATAAAAGGCTGGGGATGTAGCTCAGTGTGAAGCACCCCTGAGCTCAGTACCCAGTACCAAAGTCTTGATGACTCAGTCCTCACAGAGGCTTACTTTTGCCCTTTCCCAAAGTAGACATGTAGCACTGAAATTTCAAGTCTCATGTTGTCTGTACGGAAAGGAATGATACAGCCTGTTCCAACCATTAAAACCATGAAAACATCAAGGTCTATTGGCACAAAGGGAATAAAAAAGTAGAGACACAAAAATGAAAATTATTTTTACGTGTTCAATTTTCAAACATCTGAACATGGCCACAGTGGGAAATGTAATAAAATATATAAAAACTGTTTTGAGTCTTGACAGATTAAATTTTTCAATAGACCATCAATTGGACATGTTTAGATTATTGTGTGTAAACTCCCTATTGTATTTTTTTCCACATTGGCAGTTTGATGTCTCTTTATTTGAATTTTCTTTTTAATTTTTGAGTGGTGCACCTCATGGAAAAGGCAGTGGAAAGAAAATCAATTAAATTTAGTTTTAGATTTCAACTATTGAAACTAATTCCAGAATTTTAGACAAAACACCAACCTCCAGGTCTCAGCTTTATCACAAGAAGAATGGATCAAAAGTGTTGCATATGATTTTATAGTGGGAATTTATCCTCTCTACATTTATTTCATTAATTATGTGAATCCCACAGGTACAGCTCACTGGTATACTGAGAAAACTCAACCTATACAAAACAAAACTTCTTCTGCATTTGTTACGGAATTTCCACATCAGCACACTGATGGGATTTGGGAAATGAAACACAGAACATCCTTCCCTGATTGGCAGGAGTGCTCTGCCCTGGTCTTTCTTTTGTGCAGTAATGGTGCCCTCTTATTTTCTTCTTGCCTCAACTCGGAAAGTCAGGCCTCCGTTCAGTTATCTTGAGTCAGCTTTGCCTATGTGCATCTCTGACCTGTACTGATTTCCAGTTATTTCAATTCAAAGATAAGAACACTCCCTCCTTCCAGGAATGAGCTACTTTTTCTTATCTAATTGACTCCTAATAATTATATCTATTCATAGATTAGAGTGTGGTAATTCAATACATATAGAGAATGGTCAATGGTCAACGCAGGGTGATTAGCTTTTCCATCTTCTTGAACATTTCTCTGTGTTGAAAATTTCCAAACTCCTCTCTTCCAGTTTTTTTTATAAAATATATAATAAGCTGTTGTGAGCTACAGTAACCCTTCTAAGCCATAGAACATTAGAGCAAATTCCTTCTATTTGCATTTTTGTACCTGTTATCGAGCCTCTCCCTGTCTCCTCTCCACCCTGCCCTTCTCAGATTCTAGCAATCACTGTTCTACTCTGCTTCCATAAGACTTTTTTATCTTCCCACATGATAAGTGATAACATAACAGTATTTGTCTTTCTATGCCTAGCATTTTTCACTAAACATTGTGTCCTCCAGGTCTGGAATGTATGTCCTGGTCAAGCACTGTTGAACCTTTCCAAAGGTGAGGATCCAATGTTGAACAAAAGTTTCATAATCATGCAAATGTTTGCTGCAGGGAAGTGCAGGGGGAAAGCCTGGGGAGGGAAAAGATTCCACTGCCACCAGACAACTAGCAGTTATATTTTCTGTTTGATCAAGTATCATTGAGTAGTAATAATAGGGGAAACCATCTGGCTATTTAAAGTCTAAAAAGGTGTAGCAGCCACTCCATTATCTATTATTTATGCATTGCTACAACTTGTTTTCACTGATAAGCTGACTAATATTTGATCTGAACGGATCAATGTTTCCCATTTAGAATGGTTAATAAAGCAACTTTCATAGAATATTTTGAAATGGCGATATTTACCCCATGAGCATCAGATCCCAGAAAATTTTATAACTTTATGGCTCCCTCAAATATGGTAATTGGCTGGGATCTTCAGAAGTGGAGGCCAAGGTCTCCAAAACACTCAAAATATCATAAAATATAATGATCTCATTTGCTATTCTGGAAAATTAACACATGTCTAAGACTCTAGCTCTTTTCACCATGATTTCTTGGAACCTAAAAAACTGGGAAAGTTTGCAAACATTTGTTTTTGGTAGAGCAAGGCTGGCCCCCTTCCATTCTGCTTTGAAATGTTCAGCAACATACAGCATCCACTACAGGGGTGGTCCTAAAATGTCCTAAAGACCACCTGGTCCTCTTGGTACTCCTTCTGTTTATATTAATCATAGCTGACAGGACCAGGGAAACTACTCTGTAGGCAAATCTAAGGAAAAAAAAGAAACATGTATTTCTCTTAGTAAACTTTTTTTTTTTTCTGATGAAGTGAGATTTATTCCATGAATAAAAGATGATCCTTCGGAAACATGTTAATATATTTCATGTCTTTAAATAAAGACTACACGATATAGATGAAAGAAATTGAAGAAGGTCTGAATAAGTGAAAAGATACACTGTGTTCTTTGAAGAAAACAAGAGAGTAAAGCTGTCAATTCTCACCAGATAAATAAATAAATAAAGACAGGATTAGTAGAAATTTTATGTGGAAAGGCAAAGGATCCAGAATACCTACAATTCCTTCCTTTTCAATAATTTTGAAAAGGAAGAGTCAAGTGAGAGGATATCAGTCTATTTGATTTCAGGAATTATTACATATATACATTAGTCAGTTAGGGAACTGATAAAGAGAAAGAAAGGAATCAGCAGAACAATAAAGAGGAGTAAGAAACAGACCCAAACTTCCTTAACAATTTAAATTAAAGAAGAGAGCTCCTGGGTCAATCACAAGTTGGTGATCACTTGAAGGAAGAAACCAGGGATGGAGCAGGCAGTTGTCCCTATTCAGCTAAAGGAAGCCGAGTCACTCACTGAAAGCAGGAAGAAGGACAGACCAGGCACTCTGAGTCCTTAGGGTAGGAAGTTCTTTTCAGTTGACCCTTTTTATCCTTACACTAATTGGCACTCTGCTGCTGCTGGTGGTGTTCAGGCTACCAGCAATTGCCTAAAAAGACAAGTACGCAATTTACAAACAATTTAGCGGCTAAACAGTTCAGCTATCATAATAAACACAAATTTGCTGTTTTTATGAAAAGTCTTTTGTGTTTTCATGCAGAGAATAATGGAACAGCAAGATCAGGAGAAAAAGGTACATGACTTTCTGCTTTACAGTAACATATAGCACTCTGAGATGACACGTGCCAGGCCCCTAACCCTAGTGCTTTATGAGATATCCGTGCATAAGAGTCTCACTGACCAGTGCTGCGCACAAGCTTTAATTTTAGGTCTTGTCTGGCAAGTCACTTACTCTTTCCAACCTTTTACAGTTCAATAGAGATAAGAGAAGTAGCTTTAGGATAGTGAAGCAAATAATAATAAAACACAGCATTTTAAATCAAAGAGGTTTAGTGATATTACCTTTTTGCTAAGTTTGTATTTGTTTTTAGTTACCAGGGATTAAATACAGGGACTTGTAACTATTTAGCTACATCCCAAGCCCTTTTAATTTTTTACTTTCAGATGGTGTCTCTCTAAGTTGGTGAGGCTGGCTTTGAAGTTGCAGTCCTCCTGCCTCAAACTCCCCAGTCACTGTTATGACAGTCATGTGCCTCTGCACCCAGCTACCATTGCTGAGGCTTAATTTTTATCTATCGTTTATTTTAGAGAAGTTCTCTAGATGTAGACAGTCATGTGTCACTTATTAAACTTCACAATTGTGGGTACAAATACAGTAGAGTTTGTTTTGTCAATTGAAGTCACATAAACGTGCAAAAAAGTCCAAGTTCAAATTTTAGTTGTTCACATATAAACTGTTCAAGAGGCTTGCTCAAGGCCAACTTTTCTGAATTTCAAGTTGTTAATCTGTGAAAGGAAAGTAATGATGTGCTCTCAGAGATAGGTCCTCAGACAAAAAAATGGCATTCAATTATTTGCAAAGTTTTAAAAACTATCTAAACATGTGCAATTACTATTTATAATTTTTGGCTCCTTTTCAGAGTGGATAAATTTGAAAGAAATTGTTTGACAAGAAATTCTTCCACATTTGTTTGTGAAATAAAAAATTTTCAGCAAATGTTTAGTCTATGATAGATACTCTGCATTAGCAGAAGATAGAACACAAATTAGGTATATACGTTAATAGCTATTTTGCTACTTCATTTAAGAAAACCTGTAGAGTTTAAGAGTTTGAGATAAGGTATCAAAATGAATCAACTCACTTTAAAATATATAAGTGCTTTAAAGGTGTGATATAACTGGGAGATATTCTGTTAAATGTTATTAGGTAATCAGATAAATGCAATAATTGTGATGTAGATAATCAACCATAGATAGATAACTCTCCTCTCATGGGTTCCAAGAATGTGATGCAATTGAAATCAAAGCTTCCACTTGTTACAATTTACTCCTGTGAGCTTCCTTGCAGTCCCTATGAAACAAAATGAAGTGCATAAGGTTACATATTCAAGGCATTTTTTACTTCTTAAAACTCATCAATCTGTAAATCCCTGGGGAATGAATCTCTCAGTTTGTACACCAGGCCTTCACTCACGTGAGCGTCACAGTTTGGTGAGTTATGTATAAGACCACTGCCATCACTCTGCGTTTCCCCTACCAAAAAGAAGACAACCAGCAAAATTCTTAGAATGTAAATGTGGGGAAAGAAACAAGGGCAAAAAGCAGGGCATAAACACACACACGCACACACACACAGACACACTAATATTCATACCTGTGCATGTATGTATATTATTATAGTCAACCTTTTTATTGCTCTGACTGAAAGACCTGACAAGAACAATTTGAGAGGAGGAAAAGTTTATTTGGGGACTCAGTTTTCAAAGTCTCAGTCCATAGTTAGCAGGATCCATTTTTTGAGGATTGAGGTGAGGCAGAATATCATAGTGGGGAGTGTGGTAGAGGAAAGTGGCTCAGGGCATTGCAATGAGGAAGCAGAGAGACTCCACTCCCCAGATACAAAATACATACCCCAGTGAATACCCCCAGGGACTCACCTCTTCCAGGGACATGCCACCTGCCTTCAGTTATCTCCCAGTTAATCCTTATCAGAGGATTAAATCATTGATTGGGTTAAGACTCCTGCAACCCAATCATTTCACCTCTAAACCTTCCATTGTCTCACACATGACCTTTTGGGGGACACCTCACATTCAAACCATAACATATTTGTATCATATGTAATATTGTGATATATATATATATGGGTTTTAGGACAATATAATAAAAATAAAATCTTCTAAATATTTCATTTTGCAGATAAAAGTCCATATACTGGATGATATACTCTCCTTGGGTAAAACTTACTTGAGAAAATTTTTAAATTATTTTACCTAAAATTGTAAGCTGCAATAACTTTCTAGTCTCTTCACACTGACTCTCGTACCTCTTCAGCATTTATGATGATAGATCGTCCAAGTTTGTATCTGGATCGAGCTTCAACTCCTCCGGTAACCTCACCTCATCTGAATGCTCCTCAACATCTATTGACATTGGTACTCTAGTTTGCTGTTACAGTGCTCATAGCCTACAAAGAGGGTGAAATCCCAAAGGATTAACTTATTCACATAACATGTGAATAACTTTTAGTTGCTCTATAACATTTGTGGAATGAATGAATGACAGAATGCTTAATATGTGATAGCTAAACGTATGGATGGATAAATGGATGGATGGATGGATCGATTAATTGATAAAGAAATAAGCAGATGATTATGTTCATTATGGTCAAACTAGAATTTTTTTAAAGAGAGAAGAACAGTGAGAGAGAGACAGGGAGATAATTAATTTTTTATTAAGTTTTTCACATGGCTTTCTTTGCTCTGACACTTAGTTGTGTACATGGGTGCTGGGGTTTGAACTTGTGTCCTTTGGCATGCTGGGAAAGCAGCATAACCACCGAGCCACTGATCCAGCCCCAAACTAGATATTTTTATTATTATAAAAATAAAAAACATTAAAATAATAAGTAAATCTTCATCACTGTAATTTATAAAATTCTTCCTCATTATCCACTTTATTGTTCCTCAAATTACCAGATGAGTCTTCTTTCTCCTTAAAATATATCAAAAAGGGAATTTGGGGGAAAACAATTTTTTTTTAATTTAGGAAATATTGAACAACCTACAAAGCCCTTACACAAAGAAAGAAGAGATCAATTGATGCTATTATCAGTGCACTTAAACATAGCCTCTAAAAATGAGGCACTGATGAAAAGGAGTTTAAAAGCTGTTCCCTTAACACCATTCTAAAATAGTTGATGTTATTTCATTTTTTCTCCTCTGAGCTTTCAAAATACTCATGCTGAGATACTGAGATTGTATTCAGTTTGTGAAATTAGTGACATAAAGCTTCTCCAGCCACCCCTATTATCTAGCACAAAGAAGCCAAAGCAGAATTGGAATCCTATTATATATATTGCATTAAATTGGTTCCCAGCGGGGCATCTTAATTAAGATGTGCTTATTACCTGGGTCCAGATTAAGTGGCATGGACTGTATCCTAGTCTTTATAATCAGACAGAAAGCAGGGTTAGCCCAGGCCCTGATTAGCTAATGAAGGCTAATGGCCCATTGCCTTCATGGTACAATGGTGGTAGGGGACTTTTTAATACCATACCAGTAGCTGTTTTAATTTAACGCTAAGAATGCACATAACCCTATTGCCCTTTCTTAAGTAAATACTTGTAGAACTTTAAACATTACTCTCCTAAAGAAAAATTTGCATTAGGCCTCACTTTATGCTATGTGCCAATAATGTGGGTTTTCCTTTGGACCTAACAAAACTAGAATTGTTTCCTGTTGTGACTCTTCTTTTTTTCTATTCTATTCTATCTTAAAAATCAGTTAATAGCATATTCCCTGACCCACATATGTCCTCCTCTGCCAAGTCTTCACCTCCCCTCTATCCAGAATCCCCAAAGCAGCAAATCCGTGACCAGCTAAGTTATTTATAATGCTGTAGCATGAGCTGGAGTTTAATCCCTGAGGTACAAGATGGCTGAGAGATGGAGCACCAAAGTTCCAAGAGCATTTTTAGAGGTCTTTTTTGATGACAGAGGAAAAAAATAATTTTTGTCTGAGCTACCCATAAAACTGTATGATTTTGTGATATCCTCTGGTTTACTTTCCCTTTTATTTTGCTAGAAAGTTCTATCATTCTTGTCTAATATTTAAATGGATGCCAAGAAGAGTGGAAGCTGTCTGAATTGATTAGTGAAAGTAGGAAAAACAGCTAGGTAGCCAGATGCTTTCTCATCCAAGCAATAACTTCTGACTCATCCTCATTGGCCAATGAGTAAAATCTTGTAAAGTATTCTAGTTTCTTTTTTCACTCTTGAGTGCTGAGGAAACTTCCATCTGAATTAAATATTCAGCTGGATAGCAAAAATCCTATGGAACAGTTCATTAAACACCTTGAAAATCAGCATTGCTGAAAGAGCCAGCATAGTTACATAAATATTTGATGAAGGGGACTCAGTTATTGGTTCTGCAATAATTACACAAATTGTAATGGTAATCCTCACTATCAATAATAACTTCAGAAGAAATGGCATAATATACTTCACTCACAGAGAATAATAACAATATTAATGCAGTACTGACACTTGGAAAGCCAATATCTCCCAAGCTGAGCTCACTTGGCAATCAGGACTGGAAGAAGCCTTAGCAAACTTTTTTTTTTTTTTTGGCTATCGTTCACTTACTGGAGTGTCAGAGAATATTTGGCATTTAATGCTATGCAAAGTGTTGTTCCTGTTTGATTGTTGTATACTATATAAGCCTTGGAGCATGACATGAAGTAATTTAACAACTGGAATAACAGGCATTTGGGACAAAACTAATTTCATAGGAAGACTGATCACAGACAGGGAAGTTGTTCATAAAAATGTTACCTTGTCATATAATGCAAAGTTGAAGATCAAGTAATGGGTGGGGAAAAGAAACTTTGGGAAAATATCCCTCAGTTATGATGACACTCATTTTTCAAGATACTGCTTTCTTAGCTCTACATACCATATTTTTGTGTCTCTCACCAGCTTCCAGGAATTGGGTAATCAAAGTAGTAAATCTGTGTGTGTTTTAAAGAACTCTGTTTCACACTCTATGTTACAGGACAGCCCTTACCTTCTGCCGAGTTATACAAAGAATGGACTGAAATATTCTCAACAGTGCTCCAGATATGAAGCAAAGACACTGGTAATCCCAGGTGAACAAAGAAGATAATGAGCCACAAGCTGCTTCTGATCATAGGAATCTATTTTACTTTTCTAGTTAATTTATGCAAATATATTCATAGGAATCAGTCTTTCTGCTACCCCTCTTCCCAAAGCCACCTCCTTATGGCTTGATGGAGAAGAGATTTTATCTTTTGTCGTCCAGACTTGGTCCCTCTGCAGTTGCTCTTCAATGCCACACCTCCCGCCTACTGTGATGCTTGTCACTGTCACTAGCTTTTCAGCATCAAGGGAACTGTGACAATGACAGAATCCCAAGTCTTCTGCCAGGACTCTAGCAGAGGATTGAGTATTGGAAAGCTAATATTTCTCTTTTTATTCAAAACATACCAGTATTTTAGAATTCAGTGAATCCTTAGGGTTTAAGACCAACAAGGTGCAACTTTCCAAAAATACTCTCTAGATACCTGCTGTCCAGCCTAACCATTCAGGACAATGTAGCTCATGCCAACATCATCTTTGACCTGGGTTATTATAGAAGTATTTCTCTTGATTTTCCTAATGCTCCTAAAGCATCCTTACTTTTAGTGATCCATTGAGCAGCCAATATGATCTTTAAAAAATATCAAATATGTTCAACCCACCATGAAATGTAGAATAAAATAAATTCACACTTAAAAATTTAAAGCTATATATCATAGTTTTATGTATATATAACATATTTGCATATATCATTTGTGTGTATATATCATGTGTATATGTATGTACATCATGTATATAAATTATGTGTTTATATCGTGTATATGTATATGTGTGTGTATATATATGTATATACACACATATATCATATGTTTAAGTAAAGGTACATAATGCATTTCTGTCTTAGGGCAATGAACACATGAAGAGAAAGGGTCAATGGATTTGGTATTATTGGTTCATTAGAATAATCCACAGTAACTAGATCAGTTCCTAGAATGATATAAAATTCAACATATCTTTGTTGAATTATTTCAATTAATTAGGAGATCTTTAACATCCCTGGGTTCTGTGACTACGCAGAAAGTTGTTTATATTCTCTTCAGGATTTGGCCTTGTCCCATGTGTCTCATCCCATTAATACTTCTCTCCAAAGTGAGATTGATTTAGTTCCAAATCAAAGAAAGAAAGAACATAAACAAATTAAAAACACAAGAGTACCCCTCTGCAGGTTGATTCACTATGGGTATTAGCAATATTTGATACTTAGAAATCTGTGCAATTTATATGAATACTCTAGGTCTCCAACTTCCCAAAGAGCAGCTGAATCACACACAAACCACACAATCACAAGGGAAAACACACATGTGAAACAGGCAAATTTTAAACAATAACCTAAATCTATAAAAAGGAAAAGAAAAAACTCTTAACTGACCCACAATTTGCAAAATCATTGTATGATAAAGTTACTACTTAATGTTAACTTTATTATGTATGTCTTGAGTCTGCAAAGTACCAAAAACACACCCAGAGCTGAGTCATGTGCAGCAGTCTTTAGCTCCTTTTGCTCAGCAATTAAAAAGCCAAAGTGTGAAACTATGGCTAGTAGAGGTGGTGTTGCATATTTAACACAGAACCATCTTCTCTCTCAAATTCAGTTCCTCTCAATGCCAAATAGCATATCAATGTTCTGCTGCCCAATCTTGTCATATTTTAAGAGAGCAGTGCTGAGGTCATTGGAGATATATGATTCTTTAGGCACCAATCTGGATAGTTTCAACAAATTCAAAGGGGGACATTTGAAGAGGACCTTTGATAAAATAGATCATATACAAAAAAGCGTTGCCCATGGTTTGAAGAGAATATTAAAATGGATTTTAGGTACATAATATTTATGTGTAATTCCTGGTTTGCAGGAGTCTCTTTTCAAAACGTATTTAGGACATTTTAGTCAATTTACCTTTACCTGATGTATTAAGAGAAAATGTCTGATCTCTGGATCATGAACTTTATTTCCCATATCTAGTTTATTTTTTAATAGCACCTTTCTATGGACCATTAATTCCACTTTTGACACCTTAAAATAAGATAAAAAAAATCAAGAACATAGTTGTTCCTGCCTAGTCATCGAGTCTTTTGAGTGATTGATGGAAGGACAGAGTCGTTCATATGTGCCTGGCAGAAATCAGGTCTGTGCTCCAAGAATCTGAAGATTGGAAGTCAGGAAGAGCTGTGTGATTCATGGGGCAGGGTGGTGGGTGCTTGGGAGAGTATTTTAAAAAGTGGTAAAATGTAGAGGCAAGCAGAACAAGGAGATTGTGAGAACACTAAGGACCAACCACCTCCAAGAATATTAAGCATTTTAAGTCACTGTGAATAAAACTAACTGCTAATATTACAGGACTTCTGTCAATCAAAATGTGGTTCATTGTTCATTTGCAGCTTAGGGGACAAAACAGAATTTAATTAAATAGGAGGAGCCACGTCTGGATAGCACTGAGCATTTTGTTATATTGCTGATGTTTCCTATTAGCTTTAAAAAAATGCATAGCAATCTTGTTTGACAGATGTGCTAACAGAGATGGATGTGACATTACATTTGGGGTTTTGTCGCAGTTGGCTGTTTTGGATGAATATAAATGCAGTTTGATGTGACTGATACCCAAAACCTTTACTATTCAGTGATTTCATAGATTTCATGGTAAGATAGATCCAATTTTATTAACACTTTCAGGCTGTTTGTCTTGTTATTTTTATTATGAATACACTGTACAGAGACGCTAGTTGTAATATACTGTTCTTGACAATGGGGCAAGACAAGACAACATTAGGACACAATCAAAAAAGCCCCAAAATTTGTTTGTGAATCTAGGGCTGGATCACTGAACACTGTAGAGCTTATCCCCTGTAAGGAGACTATGATAAGTTTATTGGACCATGCTTTCAGGAGCCACACCTATAAGAAAATGACAAAGGAAAATTTGGGAAAGAGAAAATCTGACCTAAAATAAAGTTGTAACTGAGGACACAGAAAGCCCTACAGAGATCCCTGAAGTTGGAATAGCCCTTCATAGCTGAATGACTTTGAGTCAAGACAGCTGGGCCTTTGCACATATGAAGGACGTGGTGAGCTATTGGCAACCAATATTGCCAGGAGACTGGGAATGGAGTCTTCAGTCCTGATTAGGGAACTGGGCAGAGCACCAAGAATCTACCATACTGTGCCTGCCTCTGGAAAATTAGAGCCAAACAGTGAGTGAGCTTAGAATGCATGTAGAATGGTGAGTTTTGAATGTGGAGATATGTACTTTTTTTGAAGTGACATATTACACATACATTCATCATTTTAGATGTAATGAAAAATTTTAGATATCTTCCAACACATGAAATTATACATATTTATAAAGTACCATAGAATATTTCATGACCAATGCATGGTGTGTGGTGTTCAATTCAGGAGAAGCACATGTATTTCTTCAAATATTTGTCATTATTTGTGCTGAAAAAAATTCCAAATCCTTTCTTCTAGCTTTTTTGAAATATTTTGTGCATGATCATTTTTTATAAAATTACCATACTGTACAATGGAACACCAGAATTTATTTTTCTTAACTACAGTTTAGTACCTGTTGACCAACATTTCCCCATTCCAAGCTTCTGAATGAGTGATGGACCAGACAGCATAGGGAAAAACAAAAAAAGAGCCAGAACTCTTTATTTTGGAGTAAGAGAGATTGAACCAATTGGGTATGGTGGTGGATGCCTGTGATCCCAGAGGCTCAGGAGGCTGAGTCAGGAAGATTGCCAGCTTAATGCCAGCCTCAGCAAATTAACGAGGTCATAAGCAACTGAGTGAGACCCTGTCTCAAAATAAAAAATAAAAATGAATGAGGACGTGGCTCCAAGAACAAGCAACCCTGGGATCAATCCCTGGTACCAAAATAAAATAATAAAAAAGACAGAAATAAATGAAATCTTTTTCAGGGTAAAGGGAGATGACTTATAGAGGAGATGACTTATAGATCTTGACTGCAAGGCTTTGTAATATTAATTTCCTATAATGCTAAATTGAGACAATAGGAGATCTCCTTTAATGGCACAAAGGTGGGGTAAAAGACAGGTGGATCCCTTTTGAATTAATGAAAGCTGATTTCATTTTTGGTACTATCAAAAGGAAAAAGTTTGGTTATCCTCTATGTCCTTTCATTGGAAATAAGCACCCCTACCTTGAAACAGCAAATATTTAAAGGAGAAAAGAATAGATAAAGTTAAACTTTGATCAAAGAAGCATAGAACATTCTATAGCTTCAAAGAGATATTTGATGGGTCCATAAAAGTAGCACTACTGACATTTTGGACAGACAATTCTTTATCTTGAAACCTTTTCTATGTAGAGTAGAATGTTTAGTAGCATCCCTGGCCTCTACCTCAGAAATGCCAGTAGCAAGCAGTCCAAAGCCATGGAAACCATAAACTTGTCTATGTATTGTGAAGTAATTACTGAGGAGCAAACATCTCCAGTCAAGAGCCAAGATCTAAATTCTCCCATTTCTTTTCATTCCAGTTAGCATTATCAACTATCCAGCTTAGCCCAGGGCTGCAGTGTCTCTGTGGGTTTAAGAATTTATTTGCTAAAACCAGAAACCCAGTCAAACAACTTAAGTTGGTCATACAAATCCAGCTGTAGTCTGTTATTATTCCAGCTTAAATAAAATGCAAGGAAGTTGCATAGCAAGAGTTTTCTCTAGCACCTTAAATGAGCTTCTAATTTCTTCAAGACAGTGTTGTGATGATAAGCTGGGAAGAAAAAAAAAGTGGATTCGATGTACTTTTAGCAAATTTGATTACCAGGTGTTTCACTAAAACTTGACCGTATGTGAAATAAATTGTATTATTTTTCATTTGCAATGAAACCATGAAATTCATCTAAGCAAAATGGAATTATATTTTTAAAGTCTTTAAGAGAGAATGATTTTTCACAAATAAGTTTAACGTTCAAAACCCAAACACTTAAATAAAATTAAAAGCCCAGTCAGTGATTTATAATTGCATTTTTGGACGAGACTCTTTTTTTTTTTTTTGTAAGTTGCATATTTATCCAATCCACTCATTTGTTTCAGCAAATTAAAAAGGTTGAAGAGAAAATGATTTACTCAAGGGCACAAAGCTAGCATTATACTCTTGATATGTAGGCACTCTAAATTTAGTGATGCAAACTAATTGAAAATTTATTAGTGAGAGCAAAATTAGGTTAAAGAACATTTTTCTTGCTGAAAACTCATTCCTTGAACACTAAACACATATTTATTGAGAACCTAATTTTGTTAAAAATACTCAAGTGTTGGGGTCAGGGGAGTTCAGTATTACTTTCCCTACAAAACAGAATGCTTGGTGGTCAACAATATTTCACTGATAATTTCAATTGTGATATGAGCAAATATTGGTAACAATAATTATTATGGTAACTCTTATTGATCATTATGTCCTAGGTCTTATGTTGGATTCATTTACTTTATTCTTCCTCATCATTTACACTAGCTTTACAAAGTAGATATAAAGGCTATGGAAATTTTTATATTAAATTATAAAAATATGTGCATATAAACATGTATACATGCATATCTATATGATATGCATATGCACACACTTGTGTAATTTAAACCCATACAATAAGAACCTAAGATTTAGAGGGTAACTTATGTAACTTGTTGAATGTGACATGGTTTGTAAATGATGAAGCCAGAGTTTGATTCTAACTCCAGAAGTTATAGTTTGAACTCTGATCTTTGGCAAAATTATTTGCCTCTATGATTTACATTTGTTTGATATTCACAATCCACATTATAGCAGTGTGTCATATGTGTGTAAGAATGTACTTTCAATTTTCTAAAATAGACTTATAGTCAGTATTTTGATTTTTGTT
>PVKS010007981.1:0-70374 GCA_004027875.1 Aplodontia rufa | reverse complement strand
AGGGGGGAGGTTATATGAAGAACTCATAGGAGTCTGGTGATTGGGAAGATGGGGGAACCATCCCAGAAGCCGATGTCATTCCTCCACTAGATACCCATTTAACACATGAGTTCTTCTGGGAGAAACTGCAAAAGATGAAACCCATAGTAGTTTATCTATGCGTTGGCATTACCCCTGGATAACAAAGTTTATACACATTGATTGCTACTGTTTTGACAATGTTTCCCCCTGATCTGTATCCTGTATCGCTATATACTTCTAATAAATTTGAAAAAAGTATAAATACTTAATAATGCAATACAAAAGATTCAGCAAAGCTAGATTTCATTTGGTTGTAGTGAGTAAGAAAGTCTCAACATACAAATTCCAAATCATTAATTACTCAAGAATTACTCTTTCAAGAGTTGGGGAACCAATACTTAGTGTAAACTAAAGTGTTAAAAAATCTGTACACTGAAAATCATAAAAAAAATTGATGAAAAAGTAGAACACACAAATAAATGGGAAGATATTCCATGTTCATGGATTGGAAGGATTAATCTCATTAAAATGTCCATACTACTCAAAGTGATTACAGATTCTATGCAATGCCCATCAAATTTCAAATGATATTTTCAACAAAAATAGAAAAAAGTTATCCTAAAATTTATATGGAACCACAAAAGATCCCAAATAACCAAAGTAATCTTGAGCAAAAAGAACAAAGCTGAAGGCATCACATTATCTGACTTCAAAATATATTGCAAAGCTATAGTAATCAAAACAACAAGGTACTGGCATAAAAAAAGAGACACACAGACAAATAGAACACAATAGAGAGTCCAAAAATAAAACCACACATTGATAGACAATTGATTTTCAGTAAAGGTGCCAAGAGTACCTTGGGGAAAAGATTTTGTGCTGGGGTTTGAACCTGGGTCCTTATACATGCCAGGCAAGTGATCCAACCGCTGAGTCACTGCTCCAGCCTGCTCACCAACTTCTTAATTGATGTTTTAGAAAATGATATGGGATCGGGCATCATGGGCCAAGTAACCTCTGTTATATAATGTTGGCCAAGCTTCTGTGGAGAGTGGGGAACCATGTGGAATCAAAAAGCAATGCTTCAGAGAAAAGCATTCAACATAAGAGAAAAGCTTCATAGCATTTATTTTCTTAAAGTAAAGGAGACAAAAGCAAAAACAAGACAAATGGGATACATCAAACTAAGAAAACAGTCAACAGAGTGAAAATAATGAAAGAAAATATTTGTAACCCATATATCTGATGAGGGATTAATATCCAAAATACATAAAGAAATCAAACAACTTAATAGCAGGAAAACAACCTGATTAAAAGTCTTAGACAAAATATTGGAGTAGATATTTCTCAAATGAAGGCATACAAATGGTCAACAAATTTATGTTAAAAAGCTCATCATCATTAATCAGGTAAATGCAAATCAAAACCACCAGGAGATATCACCACACTCAAGTGTTGACTAAGATATGGAGAAAGGGTTGTTGGTTGGAATGTAAATTAATACAGCCATTATGCAAAACAGTGAGGAGATTCCTTAAAACACACACACACACACACACACACACACACCTAAAAGAGGAACTATTTATGATCCAGCCATTCTGGAAATTAAACCAGTATGTGAAAAATGTATTTGTGTTCCTACATTCACTGAAGCACTATTTACAATAATCAATGAATGGAATCAACCTAAGTACCAATTGATGTAAAAATAAAGAAAATACGGAATATATACACAATGGATAAAGAAAATGTGACATGGGGCTGGAACAGTGACTCAGTGTTTGCAGAACTTGCCTGGCATGCACGAGGACACGAATTCAAACCCCAGCACCACATACATAGTGAAGTGGCAGAGCAGCAAAAGTCACGTGGGGAACTAAATAAGATTGATTCTCTTCTCTCTCTCTTGCTGTCCCTCTCTCACTGTCCCTCCCTCTTTAAAAAAAAAAGAAAAAGAAAATGTGACATATGTAAACAATAGAATACCATTCAGCTTTTAAAGCAAGCGAAATCCTATCATTTGCAATAATATGGATGAATCTGGAGGATATTCTGCCAAGCGAAATAAGCCATGCACAAAAATACAAATATCGCATGATCTCATTTACATGTGAAATGTAAAAATGGTGCACCCAGAGAAGCAGAGAGTGGAACTGTGATTTCCAGGAGTTAAAGAGATGTTTAAATGATTTGAGAATTCTGTTAGAAGGATTGGGTTTAAGAGCTCTTGCATGCAATGTGGATACTATAGCTAATAACACCATTATATTTTTGACAATTGCTGAGAGTAGACATTAAATGTTCTCACCAAAAAAGATAAGTACCTGAGATAATATATGCATTAATTTGCTACACAGAGGCATTCTTCAATGTATTTTTTTGCAAAATACGTTGTTCATGATAAATACATGTAATTTTATGTCAATTAAAATACATTCTTTAAAACTTTAAAAAGAGTTAGGAGCAAAATCCATGTGCTGTCTCTTGATGTCACCCAGGTATATGATTGTATGGGTATTTAGCAGTTCTGGGAATCATTACAATATAGAAATGAAATTTGCTGTCAAGAATACTAATTCAACACTCTGTAACTGATACACCAAGAAACTAGTAAGTAGATTGAATGTCTGTAGAGAAGTTCTGTGCAATACCGACCCTTCATTACCTGAATGGAGATTTGACACTTTGGGGTCTAGTTGCTTCTGTGTTGAATATTTGAGACTGTTTCTAGGATTCTATAAAAAATTTTTAATAGATTTTTCTTTCAGGAAAATACAACATTATCTTATAGGTTTATTTATCTTATCATTATCTTAAGTGTTTATTTCACAGATGTTATTTCTATCAGAGTCCATAGCTCAATGATGAAAATGAATACCCAATTCCTAGCAAACATTACTTTTTACTTCTCTCTGATCCGTGTTGTTCAACCAACATGTTGTAAGCATCCTTTGTCCTCACTTCATTGTCTATCCATAGAATATTCCATGCATTACTCCCTGAGTTTCTACAAAGAAGGTGTTAGCCTCCTCATTTTTGAGTAGGGAAAACTTGAGACAAGGATTCCCTCCTTGTCTGAGGTTCACAGGTAAACAGCAACAGAGCTGCAACTGGAGCCGGGGGCTGCTGGCTCCTGAGCCAGTGCACTCTCGGCTGCACCCTGACACCCCAACAACATTGTGCTGACATCCGAGTTTCCCCGGAAACATTAAAGGCTCCTCTTCTTGTGTGAGAGCCTATTGGCAGCCCTGACTGGTGCCACCTCCTACTAACTCATAAATTAGAACAGCACATTCAGGAAAAGGCTTCTTGGAGGAATCCGAGGCTTTGCTTGCTCTGTCTTCTTTATTTGAAAATGACTTTTCTAGTAGTTGGCTTTCAAGTAGCACACTGGACTTACAACTTCTAGAGCTCAGATATGCTCTCCTGAGGACATGTTCTTTATTTTAATTGAAGTCTTCATCATTGGCCGGCTTCCAAGTGGTCTACCAGATGTCTTTTTCCTCTGCTGTAGCTGAAGCAGATTATGATGTTCCAGTTCGTTTTTCCAATTTGCTGTGCTGTGTGGCAGCCTGATTTCTGTAGCAAGCCACAGTTGAAAGGCCAAAATCATGGAGAAGGTGGCAACAAGGAAGTCTTCTGACTGTGTTTTCCTCAGGTACCCCTGGGCAAACGACACACAAGCACACAGACTCTCACCTTTTATTTCAGGGACTAAGCCTGGATTTTCCTAAAACTTTCACATATGTGCAACTTTCTCAGGATGTTCAGCCCCCAGATTGATCCTCAAGGGACTAAGTAATTTCCCAACTGGGACCTAAAGAAATTTCTTTTCATGAAAACCTCTCATTCTCTTCTTAGAAACTTACAGAAAACTACCCACTGCCTTTCTTGAATCTTTTCTTCAGTCCTGTCCTTTATGCCCTGGTTTGCTTCATACCTTGAAACGAATTATACATACCATATGTAAGATAAGGGGATTGACTTAAATGTTATTCCAATTTTCAAAGCAAATTCAGACTTCATTCTTTCATATGACAGCATCTACTGCATCTAGAACAGTGTCTGGTACTTATTAACGGCTAAAATAAATATTTATTGAATCAACTAAGTTAAAGTCTGGCATCAACTGATTGGCTAAGGCCATTTGGGGAATTTAGTCATTTCTTATTTTTCACACTGACTTTTAGTGTCCATGTGACCTTTGCCCCTAACTTAAGTGGCACATGATGAGGGTTTTAATTTTACTTTCCTGTTCCATAGAGGAGCAAACCAATTAAACATATAATAAAACAGATGGGAATTTTGAGTTTATAGGAATCTGGGAGGGTCTGAAGGCCTCCTGGGACTTGTCACTGGAGTGAGGACTAGAAATCTCCATCTCTTAGCCAAGTTTTGTTAGCCTCAGGTGACGGTGTTAACACAGTGTTAGGCTGCCTTTTCAACAAAATACAAACAAAACCAAACAGAAGAAAAACAATCAAACCAACCCCCCACTGGCCACTGGCTGGCTGAAGCAGCAGGATTGTTGTGAGGAGGAAGGGGCTGGAACAGGAGGAGGTGGCAGTTTTCTAACAAACTGTATTGTCTGAACAGTTTTATTTAGTGTGGAAAAAAAATAAGGCCCTCATACTGAAGATTTATTTGGAAGTTCTGGGCAGATTAACTTTTGGTAAAAGTCGGAACTAAAAACTTTATTGGGAATGCTACATACACTCCAAAGACCAACAAGAGAATTTAAGTTAGATGTGATTAGTATGAAGAAAGTTACATTTATTGCACTCTTATGTATAATTGATCACATGAAAGGCCTTTTGTAACTATAAAAGAGACAGCCCATTAAATTGTTTTACCCTGAGGATTATACAAATTTGCGGAAATCGGATTGGATCACCAGCCTATTGGTTTCATAGCAATGGTAAATCATTAAGATGCTCATTTTTATTCATATATCTTTCTTGTTATTTATTATTAACCAAATAGCTCCTCCCAGTTTGAACTTCAGTTTCAGACATCTGAACCAATCATTCTGCCTCCTCATCATCAGCAAGTGATCAAATTGTTGCTAGTAGCTGTATAGGTCACCTTTGAGTGAGCTTAAAACAGGAAAAGAAAATATTTGGCATGAACTTAGCTATGTTCATAGAAAAAGTCAGAGGACATCTTATCTCTTGACTTGAGTAGAGAGGCCATGGCCTCCTTGGTACTGTTTTGTGCAATTTAGTTGAGCTTAGTTGAGCTCACATCCTGCCCTTCCACCATCCAGATAAGACTGTGTACAGAGAGTTAAACGTTAAGTTATGAAAATTACCTAACACATGGGGGCAAACAATCTGACTCCCATGTTTATGATAGAAAGAAGTGATTAAAATTGGTTGCTATTCCTTATTTATTTCCAATGGCCCAGGGAAAACATAAACTTGAACTCTCCCTATAGATGATTTGGGAGGGTACAGTTTTAAACTGCAGCCTGTACTACAGAATGACTATATTTGGAAAAATATACATGGCAGACCTCAGTCATTAGAATGGGATGCTTGGAATCAGATGATTGTGCTGACAGGTAGAACTTCTCCATTTAAGAATTTTACATTTATTCCAGGCCCCATAATGTGGACCCAGACTCATGTTCAGGCTCTAAAGAAACCTTGGGATGTGCCTGCTGACAAGGACACCACTACTGTCTACAGTTTCCTTTGTCACCAAAGCAATCCATGCACCGTGCTGATTTCTGCTTTGCACCAGCAGATCAATTCCACTTAGAATTTTAACTGGAAAGGTCAGAAGGTGTGTGAGTATCTATAAATCTGGGGATCTGTCAGCCTATTGCAATTTAAGAGACAGCAAAAGAGAGAGATAAATAAATGGTATTCGGTTTTAAATGAAGTCTCTCAATTAGTATTCAACATTTTTTTAAACAATCAAGATATTAAAGCTAGAAAGAAGTTAATGAGCCTATAGAGAAAGTAACGTCTAAAGATCATTTTGTGCTTGGGATGGTAATTGCTTTATGACATTTTGATGTCATTACAACATGAAATCAGGAGGGCAAAATGTTTCCAGAGTGTTTCTTTGGATACCCTGTTAGGAAGCTATTAAAAGGCAAGATGATGCTGGCAAAATGATTTCAGTGTGTGCCTTTGGATACCTGCTTAGGATACATCATGAACTGAGACTACAATGCAAAATGATTCTGGTGTGTGTTTCTGAGAAAGTACCCGCTCTGACACTGTTACATCCAAATTGCAGTGGAGGGTGAAACTAGCAAGCAAAAATGTAATGGGGAAAATAGGTGGAGATTAGGCTCAATTATGATGTCAAAATGAAATGAGACAATCACAAGCATCAGAACTGAACCACAACCCACCCCCGCCCGTCTGAGCGATAATGTTCTTGAGATGCTAAGACTTTCTAGTTTTGCTCATTGGAGTAACAATGGAGTCCTTCATTGAAGCACCAAAATCATTTTATGTGTTAAGAAGTTGCAAAACAATATGGTCTGAGGATAGGAGGAAGTCATTTTGCAGCTGAAATTCTAAATCTGCACAATGCAAGAAACATCTCTTCTTTTCTCAAAAAAGGAAAATTTGCAAATTAAAACCTGAAGAAGAAATATTGACATGCTGTTCTGCTTATGGAACCTAGAAATTATGAATGATGATCTACAATGGCGTCTGCCTTAAAAAAAAACAAAAACGCTCCAAAACATATCCAAGAATCACAAACAGGCACACACCAATATTTTAAGGCTCTCACAATCTCTCCTATTTCCCCCAGATGTTGCCTCCTGCTGTGCAATCTTCTCGTCCAAAGAGGCCCTAAGAAGCAAAACATCTGGGAAGCGCCATTATAGGTGTCGGTGCTCAGAGGCAAAGAGGGTGAAAATAACTAATGTTCCTTTCTGTCAGTCCATAAAACCTCCCTCGCTTTTCAGATGTTTGCCAGTGAGTCAGTGTTTTGTAAAATGCAAGGTATTTTAAAAGTCTCTTAGTCTGCATTTTTCCTAAGTATTAATAGGTTCATCTGAACTCACAGTTGTGCTGTGTTTTTGTGTGTTGTTTAAGTATTTGTGTGTGCAGGTGTGTGTGGGGGAGTGTGTTTCTGTGTTTTTGTGCTATGATGAGTTCAAAATTGCGGTGGCTGTAAATATGGTTGTTATAGTATGAAAATGTGAAATTCATTTAGCCTGTACTCAAAAATAAAGAAATTAGAAATTGGTTGAGATTAACATCTCCCGTCACAAACACGGTGGGGATGTTGGTTTCTCATTGGCTCCCAACAACAGAGTGCCAAAACAAGCATTAGGCACCACGCCACCCTCTACTCTAATGCTACTGCATACATTGTCCCCAAGCCCTCTTTCTGTGATGAGGCAAGGAATCTGCATATAGGTAGAAGGATTAGGCCACGGCCCTTCTTTATCAGGGGACAAGTTGACTTGAACAGACACCTACTGTCTTGCTCCCCAACATCCCTGTTTTTCTCCAATTCTGTTTTATTTTAAAACAAAATGACTGTGGTTTTAGATCAGCAGACTATGAATCCTAATAATGAAAGAGAAGGGGCCTACTCAATTTCAATCCAATTACTCTTCTATTGCTTAATGACATTTTGTCAATGACAGACCTCATATATGAAGGTGTCCCGTAGGTGATATCACCCAGTGATGCTGTAGCTGTCTTAGATGGTATAAGCACACAGTGATGAATTCAACCAGTGACACATTTCTCAGAACCTGTCCCTGTAGTTCAGCGACACATGGCTGTGCATGTTTGGTGTGTCTCTTTAACTTTAGGCCTTTAGGCCTCTTGCTAGCTCCTTTCCACTTCCATTGTGGGAAGATGGATATTTATGAATTTTCTCTGACTGCAGAAACCCCTTCAACTTTGCTCAATGATGCTATCAAAGCCCTCGATGAAATCTGAGTTTCAGTTATTGGCTATTTATATAGTTTATAAGCTCCTCAGAGAAAGTGGTGTTGTAACTGCTCAGTATTATTATTAAGGTTATTATATGCATATGCACTGCCACTTACTTTTGAAGAGTAAATATTTGTGCTAATTATATCAGTGTCATCCACTGTGCTAATTATATCAATATCAACATGTTGATATTGATATAATTAATTAGCACAAAGATTTACTCTTCAAAAAATACATGGCGGTATCTCTGATTCATTTGCCGCGAGGGGTGCGTGACTGAAGTGCAGTTCTATAGCACTATATTTAGGCTCTGATATGCAATCAGCTTTAATTATTACCTAATACTGTAGGTGGCCTTAGACTAGTAAAATGGTTTTTTTCCAGGTTTCCTGGGAATTAGATGCTAAGATGAAAAGCATTTGAGTAGCTTTCTTCCAACATTCTACATAGTGATCAACCAACTCTGCGAATACAAAGCTGCTCCTAATTAACCCCGAAGACCCCAACAGAAAGGTAGGTGGAATGAATTAAAGTGTTAAAAAATAAAATAGATTTTTCCAGAATTCACTGTTCTTTTTCAACAATATTTAGCTTGTTAGATTTTAAAAGGAAACACTACCCAACAATAAGAATTGGAAAGGGAAGGAAAATAACCAGAGCAGAAGGGTCAAATTTAATTTGAGGCTACTCATGTAATAAGAAGCTGGTAATTATATTAATGACAGTGGCATGATAATAATAGTTTATATTTATTGTTTTTATTCTGTATAAGATACAGAGCCAAGAGTTTTCCACATGTTATTTAATATTCACAACTCTATGCAACAGGGTGGGTGGGTGGGGGTGAGGTGGGTGCTAGAGGGGCTGCCAAGTCTTAGCTCTACTGCCCTATGCCCAAACCGCCTATTGCCTTCCTAGTGGGTGTGCCCAGCCTCCCTCAGGAAGAAGTAGCCTAGAGGCACTTGAGAAGTGGCTCCTTGAAAGGAGGATGCCTTGAAGCATTCTTCAAGAAGGCTACTGCGGGGGGCGGGTAGCAAGAAGCATATATCTCAGTCATATTTTAACCAGGAAATTAACAAAAGCATGGCTGTTTGAGTCAGCTTTGTACGGCTCTGCCAAAAGTGTTGACAAGAACACGGTAGAGGGGGGAAAGTTTATTTTGGCCAATGGTTTCAGAGATTCAGTCCATGGAAGGCCAACTCCATAGCACTGGGCACCAGTTGGGGCAGAACATCATGGCGGAAGCGCATGACAGAAGAAAGTGGCTCAGGACATGGCACCAGCAAGCAGAGAGAGCAAGCTCCACTCAGCCAGGACAAGATATGTACTCCAAAGGCATGCTCCCCCTCTCCTCAAGCACACCCTACCTGCCTACAGTTACCACCCAGATAGACGATATGAGTGGATTAGTCCACTGACTAGGTCACGACTCTCGAAATCTAATCATTCCACCTAGGAATGTTCTTACACGGTCTCACTATGAGCTTTTGGGGGACACCTCATATCTAAACCATAACAAAGGCTTAAGTACACCAATTCTGTTTCCCTTGGACTCATAAGCTAAAAAAGGAAAGCAGCTTTTGAAATAGTTAGGATAGCATGAAAATGTCAAACCTCCAGAATTTTACTAGAAAGGTCCAATAGGACAAATTAGAAAAATAGTTTAGACTAAAACTTCGGAGACTCCCAAGTTGTGATACAAGTGAGGAAAGTGGAAACCCAGAGTTTAGTGACAGGCCACAGCTGAATATCCCAGGAGGAGCTGGAGCTTTGGGCCCCCGCTTCTGTGTCCTTTCTGTCACACCACGTGGCCTCTTCTTGGCTCCTGCCAAATTTGTAACTAAACGAGAGAAATGCTCTTGTGTTTGAATCAGTGAGATTGAAAAAAGTTAAAAATTTCTTTAAAATGCATGAATGCAGTCCCTGCTTTTTATCCATCTATCCAACTGTTCGGCCATAATTTTCCAAGTCTTTGAATGGTCCTGCTGTCACCTGAGAAATCTCACTAAGTGAAAAAGGAAGAAATACAAAAGGTTTCACGGAAACAGGTCTCTGCCTTTGTTTGGGATGCTATTTTTTTGTTTTGCTTTTTTTTCCCCATCTTTGGAAAAATTGCTCATTACCATTTCAGTTAACCTTGACTCTTAAGTCAAAGACATAGCGGAAACAGGGACAGAAGAGAAAAAGACGTGGAGAGAACCAGTGACATTCTTCTTTTCTAGAATTGCTTGGTCACATCGTTCATTGCTTTGCCAGGTCAGACTTGGTGCTTGATACCTTTAAACATAAGTAATGTGCCTTCTTTACAAAATGTACAAATGGTGCTTCAGAGTGACAGGAGTCGTTTCGCAAACGGTCCAGTCTCACAGTGCACGGTTTGCTCTCCTCAGAACCTTACACTTGACATTTCACGTTCCTCGGGATCCATCTGTGTCTCACCATCCCTGCCTCCCTCCACCCCTTTTTCCTTCTCTTCATTTCCTTACATACACCTCTCTATGTTTAGAGGAACAGGGCCTTTAAAAAGACATGCATGCGTATTATAACACATTTAATATATGTTTTTATTTCTTTGCCTGTGGAGTTAACAGCATTCATGGTCATCGTCAGAGACAGCACTTAAAAGTGATTTTCATCTTCAAAGAACTCCTGTCTTAGATGAGCACCTAAGGTGGGCTTAAGTCAAAGGCTCCTTTGGTCAGGTAGCTAAATGCCTTAATTAAGCTCTACACACTTTATTTCAGGCAAGGGTCACAGACAGATTTATCACTTCCTTTGATTTACTTTGACCAATTTTTTCCTTATCCTTTCTACAAAAGCTATAGTCCATGACATACCTTTTTGGCGGGGGTGGCGAGGGGGACACTTCAAAGATGTCCATTCTTCCGGTGAGAACTGCTCCATTTCATGCTTCTGAACCTACAACACTCTTTAATTTGGTCCTACAGGGAAGCCATTCAGAGCTTCCACTCACCCAACATTTGCCTTTTCTCCCCATGCCTTTCTTGACATTGAATTTTCTGTGTTCTTGGAGGGAGAAAAATTTTATTTAGATTTTCATGTGGCCTTCACTGCTGCAACACTTTTCATTGTGTGCGTGGTGCTGAGATTCGAACCTGCATCCTCACGCATGCCAGGCAATCACCGTAACCTCTGAGCCATAGCTCCAGCCCTTGACACTGAATTTCTTAGCACTGCCAGCCTATTCGCCCACCATTGAGCTCCTCCATCTCTCCATTGCTTCTGAATGTCCCTCCCACTCCTTCTTGCTTCCTCCCCTTTTTCTTTTTCTTTATTTTTCTCTTCTTCCCTCTCCTTTTGCCTTTCCCTGTCTTATCCTTTCTTTTCTCCTTCTTTCTTCCTTTTCTTCTGAATATAGGCCTCTTGCAAGTTAAGTGACTTTTTCAGGCAAAAAATGGTCGGCCCGGGATTTGAACACCAAACAGAGACTCAAAAATCCTTTCCTTTTTTCAGTTTTGAAAGGAACTGATGCATTAATTTATGCCAAGGCACAAATCATTAATAAACCATTGAATATGTAACACATTCTCAGGGCCACTCATCACCTCCCGAGGAGGCCCTGGTCTGCTGTTATGCCTCCTGTGTAAATCCGGTGTTAGTCTGTGCTTATGAGGTCTTTCAGTTTCATGTGAACCCATAGGCATCACAATGAGACTGTGAGCCTTCATTTCAACACACAGAGAATAACTACCACTAAGGTATTGGGAGACTGTTAAGGCCACGTATCGTGCCAAGCACTACTACTTTCAATTTTCATTTAGCCCAGTGGGGAAAGAAGGAATAACCCACTACTTCATTTATATACCAGTAAGTAGTATCTCTTAACCCTCCATGGATAAGTAACTGAATGCAAAGGGGATATTTTGGAGCTAGAATCTTCTCATGCCTCCCAAATAATGCTTATAGGCAGTTATCAGAGGGACCCTGTCATAATGTCCTTCCCTGGAAAAACATCCAAGGTTGGACCACTTCCACAAATAGGACCAGGAAAATTCCCATGGTGCTGAAGCACTTGTTTCCAGAGGGTTAGTGGGTCAACTACTGCTCCCTTTTCCCAATGGAACAGTGCAAGTTATCCCACGGGCCACAGGGCTAAAGGAGCGTTGATGTGCTGTGTGGGAAAGAGCAGAGGATTGGATGGGCAGACCTGGATTCTCCTCACAGCTCCACTCCAGCCTGTGGGATCCTGGGAAAATCACTCCACCTGCCTTCGGTCAAGTCATTCATTCCCATTGTGCATCAGAATTGCCTGGGGAATTAAAAAGTGGAGTTGGGCCCAGACATTAGTCATTCTCAGAAACTTGCCAGGTGCTTCTAATACACAGCCAGCATTGAAAACCCTATGGCTAGATGGGATTCCATAATCTTCTAGGTTAATCTAATTCTGTTTTTCTCTAAATATAGGATTGAAAACTAAACCTGAACCAAGACACTAGGCTATAGTGGGATATTCTTTTTCATAAGCCATTTGCCAACTCTTCTCTGGTGGAGAATTAGTACTGATTCGTGGACCTGACAAGTTGCTACCGTGTGCCAACTATCTGCGAACTGCTTGAAGATGCCCACAAACAGCTTGATTCACGAGGGCTCAGTTGCTTCGAAGAGCAAAAGTCTCCCCTCATCAAATTCACTTCATCCTCTGGGAAATGGTCAGAAGCTCAGAGTACTTTTCCATCTGGAAAAGTCACTGGGGAGGACGCCTTTGCTGTTGTAGCAGATGAGGAATTTGGCTGACCTCCCTGTCTTTGCTGATAGCTGCCCAGGGACTGGGTGAGAATCATCCTTCATTGCACCCCCAGTTTTATCTTCTCTATTGCAAGTCACCCACAGTTCCAGAAGGTGAGAGGAGCCGTAGCAAAGTGGTAAATGAGGTACAGCAAAGCCAGACATTTGCTTTGGTGTTGACTCCAGAGAGAAGAAAAAACAGGTACTCAAAAGATTTGCATCTGAATAAGAGGTAATGTTGCATTTTTCAGAGATGTTTAAACTAATTCCTCCTAAATCCAAATATTTATTCATAACCCATCACTTCCCAGAAAAGATTTAAGGCAAAGGATCAAAATTTGGCTAGACACCAAAGCAGATCTCCTTTAGCTAGAGGCCAGGTTGCTGAGCCACTCTCCAGAACTTTCTAGAAGAGAGCAGCCCTCCTGTTTCCATCTGCTTAATGTCCGTGTCCCTTTCTAGACTCTGCTTATGGTGCTAATTTTCCCTTGAGGGGCTGCCTTTCACTCCCTCTCCCTCCCTCTCTCATCTTTCAGGTAGTTTTTGAGCGTTGTGGTAGGAGAATAACATATTCCGGGAACCAGGAATAGGAAGGTGTTGTAAAACAGAGACACACAGACACAGAGCAAGGAATCAGTGAGGTGGGGGCAGCCTCAGAAAACCTTCTAGTCCTTCACTCCAGGAAAAACAACCCCTCCCTAGAAAGACAACTTTGACTGATGTAAGACTTTCCAAATGTTATTTTCACATGAAAACAGACACAGACATATTATCAACATATCATATTAACTGATCACATCATATTAACATTATTAATGCAGAAGCCAGATGAATTATTAAGACGAGCAAGTTTTGAAACTTTGAGTATATTTCTTGCTTATAGGGGTTCACACTTCCAAAGCCCAACCACAGTTAACACCCTCTCTGCTCCTTGCAGAGGGCTACTTTGGGGTAGTGTGGAGAGCAATGTGAAAGTCTAGTTGCCTTGCTTTACAGAGGAGGAATCTGAAATCTAGAGACATCTTGCAACTTGATCAAATGCACATGGCTTGTCAGTGTCAAAGCTAGGGACAGAACATGTATCTTCTCTCTCATGCTCCAGTGCTCTGCCAGCAGGTAGAGGAACATCACCCATGGAACCTTTGCAGAAGATACTTTTAACTATCAACTTGAATGAGAGCTCTGGAATTGGAATCAGGAACTGTGGGCTTGAGTCCACTTAGAAGCTCCTGGCCTCGAGCTTGCCTGGGATCTTTTCTGGCTCAGGCACACTTAGCTGAGGATGCAGATGATCTGTATCCAAGGGCCCTTTCAGGTTGTCATTCTGGTGCTTGGCACTTTTCTGTTTGATTGTCCTATGTGATTCTACTCTTAGAAGTTACTGGTCTGGTGCTGATGTGAATAACTAAGTCAATAACGATTTGACTTGTCTGTGGCTGGTAAAGTGTGAAAGATTCTAGCATTATCGGTCTTTTTGTGTGTATTGGTTTGATTTCACTCACTGAACTAATTGTTCCCTGAGAACAAACTCTATGACTTGTACTCCTTTGTGTCTTAATAGTAGCTATGAGTATTTGTTCCATGAATGAATTCTTGGCCTTGTGACCCCATAGAGGAGGACAGTGAGGAGCCACAGGGAATACTGCTTTATCTTTTCAATCAGCAGCAGTAGTAGTATCCATGCATCATACTGTACCAACAGTACAGTGCTCAGTAACTACCTATTCCAAATTTGTGCATTCAACCAACTGGATTGAAAATACTTTTTTCAAAAAAAAAATCACATCTCTACTGAACACATATAAACTCTTTCTCTTGTCATGATCCCCTAATAAATACAGTATAGCAACAATTTACATAGATTTGCATTATGTTGGGTATTATAAGGAATTTAGAAATGACTTAAAGTGTAGGGGGAATGTGGGTAGGTGTATGCAAATACCGTGTCATTTTATAGAAGGGACTTCAGCCACCTCAAATTGTGGTATCCACAGGGGTCTTGGAACCAATTCCCCAGGAACACCAAGGAATGACTCTATTTCAGTGCTAGTACATTTAAATCTTTTTTGCTTTAGATTGAAAGCTGAAAATATTTAGAGACATTTAGCTGGATAATGAATGAGGGAGATGGCTCAAACTTAACACATTTTAGAAGAAGAATATATTTGAAAGAGGTGATTTTTTAAAGGAAGACACCTACAAAATATTTTGCATATTAAGTAATGCTGAATTTTATTATACATTTTTTAACTTAGAGAAAGAGCTTTCCGTACCCATACGAGAATAAATAATGTCTTTCCTTTTTTTTTTTTTTCCCTGAAGTCCCTGGAAAATTCTTTTGAAAAAGACTGAAAATAATCAATAAAGAAAAAGCTCTGCTCTGGTTGTAAACCTAATCCAAATCTTGTTACTACATTTTCCCACTGATGAAATTGTTCTGTGCTGTGGAAATCCTTCCTCTAGCTCTCAGTTGCATTTTCCCCTTCCCTTTTTGGTGAATCAGGAATAAAATCGTGTATCTAGCATTTGGCACATTCTTCCTACCAAGGATTGAAGGAGGTGGAGCCTTGATAAATGCATTCCTTTAAAGGAGTAGAAATGCTTCATTTTGCATTTCTGCTCTTGTAATTACCTCAAGGTCACTGAAGGTTGGATTAGAAGCAACAGCTTCCAGTGTAGGAGAAAGCATGTCACAGGCTGATCTGGAGGTGCCTCCTCTCTGAATCTTTCATTCTGAGCTCTTTGCATTCAGTGGTGTGTGATGTCTACAAATCCTTTCACTTGGCCATGCTGTCCTGAGCTGATCTCACTGTCTTTGGAGTCCCGAGAAAAGATCACCATGGTGTGCAGACACTGTGTGTGCTGAAACGCAGGAGTGCCTGTTTCCTGACCAAATATTCTTTGACTGCAGAAAACTCCTATTTAGCCCTTCCCTCCACATGTCTTGCAAAGATCTGCCCTATTCTTGACCTCCTGAGCACATACTTGACGCTCGGAAAGCAAATGAGGCACCCTCCTGATGAGGGCAGACTTAGCAAGCTCACTGCCCCACAAGGGTCAGCAAATACAGCCAGGCTAAGGAGCAGCTAAGGAACGGCCACTACAAGAAGAAGGGGCACCAGGCTCCCTGCTTCCAACCTTGGCTGAGTCAGCTGATGGGGCTCTCAGCCAATGCCAGATGACTGGGAGTTTTATGACAGTGACTCTTGGCAACTGAAAAACAGACTGAGCTTGTCAGTTCATTGCACTGACACTAAACTTCATGCAAGAGTATCATAACTTTCGGTCTTTACGGCTGCCTTGCAAATGGCCTCGACTGCGTGGGAGACCTCCAGGGAACATGGAGCAGCAGGTCAGCTAATCGACAGTGTAGATCATCCCCGAGTTATTTCTCTTCTGCACTGAAGTGTCCTGCTGTGATTTCAATGGAATGTCATGATTCTGGGAATCCACCATGATTTAGACGAAATAAGAAATCCGGCTTTGAATAACTTCAGGAGAGACTAGAGTGCTGGCCATGTGTCCTCCCCCCGCCTCCCTGTGCAAAATGCCCCTTGCTTCCCACACTGGGCACAGTCAGCAGGCTCAAATCACCAGCCTGCTGTCCAGGTTTTGACAGGTTCACATCTCCCTGCAGTCTGGAGCCCATTAGGAATCTTAGTTAAAAGACCTCCCTCTCCATCCACCTTCTGATTCAAGTTTCCTTAACCTCAGCAAAAGGGTTAATTCAATTTGGTTAATCAGGTTTGGTAAAACTGGACAAACTAAGCTGCTTTTCCCAGAAGCAATTCCTAGTATATCAGATCTTAGAATTAGAAGAAAGTATCTGTGAGTCCCCATCAAGTTATAGAATGGGGTTTCCACCCAAGCAGACACAGATCCTAAATAAGATCAGTGCACTCTCCAAGTGGGTACTGCAGGACTAGGTACAAAAAGCCTATCAGTTTCTGGGTTTGTGTGCATTGCTCCCAGGGCAGCCCTTTGAAAGTATACCCATACATGTCTTTTATCATGTCACGTTCAGAGTTGGTAATCTAAAAGAAGAATCTATCTCAAATCAGAGTTGCTCCCAAACGTTACCTTAGCAAAGGGTTTACAGAATTGCTCAGCAAGATGCTCGCTGACCCTCCAGACCTGTCCAGTCTTCTCAGAACGGGCCTTACTGGGCAATGTGTGCAAAGTGGAAGCTCATGTCTTAAGTGGTGCTAATTGGAAGTGAGCGTCCTATAAATAATCCATGCCATGATCTTTGACGTGCAGACACATTCAGTAAAACAAACCCAATAGATTATCTTCCAACTGGTTCAACAGGAAGGTCAGTAATGTGCGTGACCTTTCATGCCCGTGCAGACAAAGGAGCTCAGGTGTAAGGTGGGCAGTGTCCTTGCCCCCTTTAATAACATTCTATCCAGGTAAGGTTGAGTTTCAGTAAATACGTAGAGTTCAGTATAGCACTTTCCCTCCCTCCCTCTCTTTCTCCCTCTCTCTCTTTCTCTGCTTTCTTTCTCCCTTTCTCCCTTTCCTCTTTCCTTTTCTTTCTCTGGAAAAAGTGATCAGATGATGGAAAAAAAAAAAAAGAACTTGGCTTTCACGTGTTTGGGAGGCCAAAGTAGGTCTGAGTAAAAGGAACCAATTAACTTAAGTGAAAATTTCTGAAGCTGTATTTCATTTGAGTGTTTGGCATTTTCAAGAGAAGGCTGTAATTATGTTGCTTGGAAAAATAATTGGTGGTTTGGAGCCACACAGATGTACAGTACCCCTGAAAATATATGCATTTTCTGAAAGTGATAGGAAACGTGGTGATTCTTAGGACCCATTCCCCAAATTCCTTTTATACTTGTTTTGTCTCTTGCATCTGTTCTTTCAAAACCACAAGAGCTTAGCACAGTTCTGCAGTGCTGTTTGAGGAGTGAGGTGGGGGAGTTGGAGTTGAATTTTCCATATTCATGCCCTCAAATAGACCCTTAGAGGTCCCCTGTGGGAGGGAAAGAGAAACTCAAGCCCAGTACAATAACATACGCTTCTGGGGTCTCCATGCTCCTCAAATCTATTTTTAAAAGCATACTTTAGTAAATTATATATAACATATAGCACATCATGAATGTATGTGTACAAAATGATGAGATGGAATCACTTTGGGCTGTGAATGTCACTCATTTCTTTCCTTCCTATGAGTTTGCGTGAAGAGTGAGCTACACATCTTACCCTGGTAGACTGGTCTCCTCTGGTGTGGGGGTCACTGCTGCCTGTCTCCCTGCTGGCTTCTATGCAGAGCCACGACATGGGCCATCGGGCACCCTGGAGATGACCACGTTAGGCTGACAGATGCTGCTTCTGCATTTGTTGACTTGGAGGAACCAAGTCACACAGAAATCACCATGATCAGCCTGTTCCTCACCATCCCCATGAAACCATAGGTCCAATTTCTTCATTCCTAGTCTTAAGGGTGAGTAATGTAAGGGATGGACTGAAATTGAATTTTCCAAAGCCATGCTGGAGTTTATAGCAAAACAAAATACAGAAGATGTTATTTGCAATGTCTGGCTCCCCAGCAGCCTATAGGAAAGAAAGTGGATGCCTTAGCTAGGTCTCTGCATTTTATGCATACCCCTGAAGGTCTTGTGGTACCCTCCCTGGAAACTCCCTTTGCTTAGGGCTGCCACCTCTTTAAGAACTGCTGGTTATTTAGAGGCAGCTATATGGAATGGAATTATAGTTTCATTCATTCAAATCTCATTGACCAGGCCATAACCCAGCCTGAGTCCACTGTAGTTCACCCAAGTCATGGAAACAGCAATAAGGAAGTAAAGGGAGAATTTCATTGTTGAATATTTGCTGGTAATGGAATGAAGACACTGGTCCCCAGTTGAAGTCCACCAGGACTAGGTGGACTAGAATCAAATCTTTAAAACCACTCAAGACCTAGAAATCCCTCAAGTTGATCCCAGATTGAAAAATCAGCCTAACTTGATAGAAATGTCTGATGGGAAGAGGGCATCTCTATCCTCCTTTTTCGTACAAATTATTTCAAAGGTGCAGAAAAGGACTGCACAGCAGATGACGAGGATCACCCACAGGATACAGAGCCTTGGCACTGCTCTGGGTTCAGTCTCTGCTGGAATAGCCAGAACCCAGGTAGGTCAAGTTTCACCAGAAAGAGGCACCTAAGTGAATCCAGAGAGCCAAGCAGGCAGCGTCTTGGAACTCGAGGAGGCTATTGGCATTGGTCTGCTACTCTCTAGACAACAAAGTACTGTGAGGCTACGGTATCAAGAAGTTAAAAAAAAAAAAGTCTGCATTTTGAAACCAAATGAAATGCTCTGGCTTAGTTCCAGAGCTTATTCTTAAAATTCTTCTTTTTTTGGGGGAAACCAGGCCCTAAATTTCATTAGCTAAAATCTTTTAGAGAGTCATTTATATTCAGCTTTTGGAAATAAAGAATTTGCCTTTTAATGACAAATCTGCATTTCATCATAAAGATGGGACGTGACATCCTTGGCTTGGTTATTCTCATGAGAGGTAGGCCCTTGTTGGTACAATGTGCTCGGAATAGAGGAGAGGCAAAGATGACAGCGAATTTATTTCAGGCACAAGAGAGTGGATGCATATAAATCTAAGAACCTGGAGCCATGAACAATGTAGCCTCTCTTCCAAGCAGTTCAAATTTCATTTAACAAAACTTTTGAAGTAATTTCTTTGTTCTATTGTGTTCCATCACAAATCTATAAATAGGACGTCAAAAATCTAAGATATATTTCAGAACCACTGAAAAAAATTGTATTAACATTTTTGACAATGTAAGCCCGACATGTAAGAATTATATTAGGAGCAGATATATCAAAATCAAGTTGAAGTACTTAAATAATTGACAATGAGAAAGAATTGGATAGTGTGTGCTATCATAAAGTCAGCATATAACACCTTTGAAACTATAATAAAATAATAGTATAACAGTGGGACACAGTGGCACATTTCTATGATCTCAGTGACTTGGGAGACTGAGGCAGGAGGATTGTGAGTTAAATGCCAGCTTCAGCAACTTAGTGAGGCCCTAAGCAACTTAACAAGACCCTGTCTCAAAATAAAAAAAAAAAAAAGGGGCTGAGGATGTGGCTCAGCAGTTAAGCACTTCTGGGTTCAATCGCTGAAAAAAAAACTATTATAAATTAGTGTTATAATTATATAAAAATTAGCATAAATAAGTTCGGTGCCTGCCTGGCATGTGCGAGGATGCAAGTTCAAACTCCAGCAGCAGGTACACAACAAAGTGTTGGAGCAATGAAAGTCATGTGAAAAACTAAATAATAAAGTTAATTCTCTCTCTCTCTCTCTCTCTGTCCCTCTCTCTTTAAAAAAATCTACTATAAATTAGTGTTTGTAATAGATCATTAGTATAATAAAATATTTATAGCATATTTTTGATGCTGCCTTTTTTAAGATTCTGAATGAAAAAATTATTGTTACTGTAATGAATGATTAAACCAGTCTGGCATGGTGGTGTACTACTGTAATCCCATAGACTCTGGAGGCTGAGCCAGGAGGATTATAAGTTCAAAGCCAGCTTCAGCAACTTACTGAGAGACTATGCAATTTAGTGAGAACTTGCTCAAAATAAAAAGTAAAAGGAGCTAGGGATGTGGCTCAGTGTCAAGCATCCTTGAGTCTAATAAATAAATAAATAAAAAGAATAAGCCAAACAAAAGTGGTAGGAATTGGCTGAAAAAACATATAAGAAAAACATGTAGCTATGATATAATGTATCAATTCCATTCATAAGAACTCATTGCACGGCCGCTGGATTAGAACCCAGGAAGCAAAGCCCCAGGAAAGGGCCTTCTGCAAGCGTTCCTCACTCCAGCTCTAAGACACAGCGTCAAGGGAACTAGGGCAATGAGCTTCGATTGGAGCTGGATATTTTCAAATGAAGCACCCAAAAAAATAGAGGCCACCAATGGCAGAGACTGGACCCGCCCCAGGTTATATTTCCCAGCATTTTGGTACTGTGCTTGGGGACCAAGGCAGTTAAGAACGGGTGTGCACAGTCCACACTCTCTTTCTTTGTTTTCTGGGGGTTACAGAGGAGATCACATGGTAAACGTGGTGATGACAAAAGATGGAGGGAGCCTGGATCCCCGACTGGTTGGTGCAGTCTCACACTGTCACCCCAATTGTGTTAAGCCTCCAAGGGAGGGGACATGGACGTTTGTTCTGTTAAGGGTGCTGAAATCGTGGGGTTGTTCATTTGAACTGTGAGACTTACTTATCCTAATACAGTGTCCTCACTCTCAATCCTTGAGATAATTAGTTCAAATAACCTCTTACCTAAAACTGTGGACAGAGTCTAAGTGATACTTAATAGAAGTCAAGGTATATTTATCAAGTGTTTCTCAATACACAACTCAGCTGCATGCGGCTATCATTTCCCCAGTTATTATCCATTTGCTGTTAGTGTTCTTTACATGGAGTGAAATTCATGAACAACCAAGGCACAAAACAATCCAGAGGACTGTGTCAAAATAAGTCTGATTTCTCTCCAAATAAACTAGGACGTGTGTGTGTGTGTGTGTGCACGCGTGCGTGTGTGTAGCATGTGTAGTTTTAGTTACAATTCAGAGTCTTTGCTTTAGGACAAAGGTTCATACATTTATTTAAGGCAGGACTCTCCAGAGGGCTTCTAAGGTTTTAGGGGATTCTTCGCGACACATTTTTCTGAATTTAAATTTAGGACTTGACTGTAAGCATCTGTGTATAACATCACAGAGGCTATCGAAACAAGAGTCTTCCTCTTCTAGGAAGAAAGCTCATCAAAATTATTTTCCTGTCTATTCAAGTTCAAAGGTGGACAGTCGTCCAATAGACATCTTGTCCATAGCAAGAATAAGTAATGAAAACACCACCCACCACTCCAAAACCACTCCTAAACCAGAACAAGCTTGCATTTAAACCATTCAAAATGCCACATACATTAAATTCTGTGCCTGGGCCAGGCAGCTCCCAAGGCAGATGGTGCACAGTGTTTGAAAACTCGGTATTATTTAAATGAAGCAAACATTCCATTGCTCTCCATCACAGTGAACAATGAAGACTTGACACCCAGCGGTTCTATCAGAGGAGCTCTCTCTGTCTCCATTTGCAGCATTGGACAGATAAATAAATACTCTTTAGATCAAGTCATCTGCCTGGTGTTGCTTAGAGGAACAGAGACTCTAATGATCAAGTTGGTGTAGCACTGGGCCATTATCAGCTTCCTCCGAGACCCGCTGTTGGAGGGAGAAGAGTGCAGTATGCAGCGATATGACTTTAAGAAAGTATTAACATGCCTAAGATGACTTGGAATTGCCAGCCTTCTGGGTTGTTGTGGGGGACATTGGAAGGAATCAACGAACATTTCCAGGAGATTACAGATATCACAGGGGAAATTGTTAGTTAGCACTGTGCACACAGAGCTGACTTTAGACACCTGCAAAAATCAGAATCACTGCAAAAATAAAAAAGGAAGGCAAAGAAAAAGAAAGGCAGGATGCTGTAATAGGAACAGTGCTTTCCCCTTCCAACGCCTCTATGCCGTTTTCCAAATCTGAAGCCCCCAGGAGCCAGGTTCCCTTACAAGCTGCGAGTCTTAGTTTCATCTGGTTTACACTAGGTTGCAGTATTTGCTCGACCTCAGGAATGGCCTGCAAGTGACTCAGTTTCTGTGCTTAAAAACAGCAGCCTACAAGGCAAAGATCATGGCAGAGGGCAGCAGCTTGGCATTTGCATCTAGAAATTATTTCTACTTCTTCTTGGGACAAATCCTGACTTTATTCCTGCTTTGATGGTCTGTCTCCTACCCCCTGGGATTTGGGGTTAAGAAGCTCTGCACTTTTGCCAATTCCTAGGAGAAAGGTCAAAGCGGAGGCTGCACCCCCACAGGCTCCCATGGGCAGTCATCGCAGTTCCTTGCTCTTTGCTCTGAAATCGGTGACTCCTGGATGGCATGGGCAGAAGTGACAGGAGGCTACAAGAACCAGGCTGTGACAGCCAGGAAGCTAATGTGTGTTACCACGGAATCCACCAAGGGGAAAAAACTCTGAAACATTTTAAAAATGCAGGTGCACAAATTACTCGTGCCAGGAGCGGCAGTGGCACTTTGTAATAAAATCTTATGTTTATTTTCCACTGTTGAATACACATACCTTAGTGTTCCCAGAGAGAGAAGCCTACAGTGCTATCCAATGAACAGTTTGCAGAAGGATTAAATACATGTACCAATGAAATAAAACGTGCAGATTTGGGGCTTTTTGCCTCCTACCTTTGCTCTGGGCCCAGAGCTCCCCAATGATGACACGGGAGGTTTGTGCAAAGATCTGAAGTCGAAAAGGATTAGTTTAAAGAGTCAGATGGAAAAGGACACAAATGAAAATGCTCCTGCATAAGACTGAAAACCGAAAGTTAGCAATGAGCAATTCTAGCTTTGGAGTTGGTGACAAACTACAGCAAATGAGGGAAGTTTCCAGAGCTTTCACAGCAGGCAGGACAATGGCCAGAGAAACGTTGGGATTTCTCAGTCAACGGGACTTCCGGGTTCTTGAGGAAGCTTTGGAAGAGGGGCGTGTGGGATACATGTAAAAGTCTTGGTTGCTAATATTATTTTTTCCCTGAGATTTGTAGTTTGTCAGGGCAAATCTTCAAGATGTTGCTTCCTTCCAAGTCATTTATTTTAGTGAAAATGTATTTCAAGCCTAATAGTTGAACAGCACTATCATTGGCACAGTCCAGGGACACCAGAATGCTTAAGACAGGGTACTGGAACACGCTGGATTAATCAGCTTGTGGGGTTCACAAGCCATACCGCATCTAGAAAAATACATGAGATAAGAAAATAAAATCCACTGAGGGGCCAGAGGGGTCCCTCTGACTAAGGTGGGGGAGAAAGTCCTGAAGGGAGGGCAGGTCAGCCTATGACCTGTAGGTAAAAGAGTTGACTTGAAGAAAGTCAAGGAAACTTCCATTGTTGCTACACTGGCTTTGCTTAGGAATTCTTATAAATGCATTGGGTCTCTGCCTTGCCAGCACAGGAACACACCCCAAAATTCCCAGGTCTGCTCCATTGCACTCACTGCCAGTTGGATCCTGGGACCTTTCTTATTTTCTGGGTCCAGCTAGCTCTCCCTGGATGCCCATAAGACAACTATTAGAACTGATAAAGAAAAATTTAGAAGACAGGTTGATTAAATACCCTACGCACACTCAGAAGGACTAAGGTGGCCCCTCTCCCACCGCACCATTGCTGAATCTGGGGCTGGGCTGCCTGTTGAGTTTTTTCCTGCTTGAGGACAGCAGATTCCAGCCAGCTGTGCAGGGAGTTCACATGCTGCTATGTCTATTATCTTATGGAGGAAGGAAAAAGAGGGCACAGAACGCATCTCTCTCCGTGTCAAAAATCCTAAAAAGGATACACAATGGCCTGCTTTTCCCAGGCCTGGTGACAGAATTTGCATGTGCCACAAAGGGGAGCCCGATCTCCTGTCTATCCAAAGCTTCCAATCTGTTCTGATTCTTTCTTCCCTCCTTGGAGGCGGGTGGAGGTGGCACTCCACATCATGTTCCCAGGAGTTGCATGCGCGGGAGCGCAGGGCAGGAGGAAAAGAACTGGCCCTCACCACCCCCTTGCTTCCTCCTCTGGGGACAAAGAGAAGAGTGGGACTTGGAGAAAGCCCCTAAGAGCTGTTCCTGCTTGCACCGCATCTCATCTCTGCGTGCCACCCCCAGCCCCCTCTAAAGCAAGTAATTGGCATGTACAGATTGATCAGCAGCGGTGTGTGGCATGCTCGACAGACGGATCAGCTGTGGCATATGTACAGCTGGGCAGAGCTGGCACGTAGGTGTTTCAGCCGGAGTTCAGGAGCTCGCCATCCATCAGCAGCCATCTTGTTGTGTGTGTTTGTTTAAACATCCACAGATGAGAAGGGGAGAGGGAGGGAGGAGAGTATTTGAGCCCCCTCTCCCCTTTGCAGATCTGCCCTGAGCTTTACAGTCTCGTTTCCCACTTGAGGCACTCTGGGCCATATTAGTTTCTATTTTTGCACCCCCTCTTCAACTGGAATGAGCTTTGCTTTGGCATCTGAGCGACCACCTGCCGTATGCTCTTTAGTTCCTGTTTGCTGTAAAGCTTGCTTTGGGTCTTGGGTACCTTCAGCTCGTTCTGTGGAAGGGAAACAGCCTTTCTGTCTTGAGGTAACTCCCTGTAGGTCTCCGGCTTCCTCCAGATGCAACTCTGCCCTGCTGTAGCCTCTGTGAGGATCGCCGTCTCCGGCTTTAGCATTTTCTGTGTCTAACAGGCAACAGCCTGGAGAGCAGCTATCTTGGAGGAGGTAGGAAGAGTCTAGCTGAACACTGCCATGCAAGAGAGAGAGCCATTTTTAAATCTTCCTGAATGTTCGGTTGCAAACTCGAGATTCTGATTGTTGTGGGGCTTCAAGCAGGTGAAAACATGAGATGAAAGGAAATGAAGTGACTGCTGACAGACCAGACTGCTGAATGACTTAATCAGGAGAAAAATCAATGAGTCCAAGGCGGCTGCCCCCAGCAAAAATCAATGGGGGACAGGACTGCGGGCCTACATCCCTCCTACCCGTATGTCCGCCCTAAGACCACCCGGAACTCTTCCTCTCCTCCCCAGACCTCGTGCAAAAGGCTAATGTAGGCTGCCACTTAGCTGCCCCTTGAAATTGTCATGGAAATCTAGTCTCCCATCCTGAATTAATAAAGATAAGACAACTATTATAGGGAACAAACTCAAACCTCAGAGGATTAACACAACTAAAGTTTATTCTCCCCCACTCTGTTGCCAGACTTTGTGGGGGGCTCTGCTCCAAGCCATGACTCAGGGATCCAGGTTTCTCTCATCTTGAGATGTCTCCAATTTTAACCCAGGGGCCTCCCCCAAGGTACTCAATCACCGAAGCCCTGAAGCAACACTGGCTACTTCTGTTCACACGTACATGTGAGGAGTTTCTGGAATCAAGCCCTGGACAGGTATCTTCAAAGTCTGGATGGTTTTCTCTGCCACATCTCTCTTCCCCCAAATAATATCCACATCCCCTGACAAACAAAACAGACTCTAGGACCATCAGCTTGAAATGTCTCTACATTTCTACCTAACCCCTTATTCTTTTTGATAAGAATAATCTCTACCTGCCCTTGTCCAGCATAGCCTATTCCACTGTCTCTTCCTTCTAATTGTGTTTAACTAAACTTCTTAGGACCTATCTTCCTGTGTTCTATTTGTTTTTCCCTCTAGAACTTTTCCAGTTTCTATGCCTGTCCTATTGGTTCTTGTCCTTAAGGCAAATCATAAGCCTGAGTTGTTACAGAACCACATCCTATAGTGGGCAGATTAAAGTTCTAATTTAATAAGATTCCTGAGATTAAAGCTACAGGTGTTATTAAGGTTATTGTTGTTTTATTTATTCTGGTCTTCTAGGACTTCAAGGGGACCGGAAATGTTTTTGTACAGGGACCGGCAGGTGCTCCAGCCAAGGCACAATACATGACAGTGCCAAGCCCAGATCTCACCCACGGTCTTCCTCTGCAAATGCTTACTGGATGGAAAGATGGTGGGATGCTAGGGGTTCTCATAGAAGAAATAAGAGGCTGTTTCCTTCAGGGAGATGCTCTGGCTTTCCCACCTCTTCAACAAATCATCTTTATTTCTCATTGATATTTTCTTTATAAATTACCTAACATGAGGGGCTGGAGCATGTGGTTGGAGCACTTGCCTGGCATGTGCAGGGACCTGGATTCAAACCCCAGCACCACATGCATGGCTTGGTGTCAGAGAAACAAAGGCCGGATGAAAAAAAATAATAAAATTGATTGATTTCTTTCTTTCTTTCTCTCTTTAAAAAGTACACACATGCAAAAAAAAAAAAAAAAAAAAAAAAAAAAAAAAAAAAAAAGAAAGAAAGAAAAAGAAAAAACTACCTAGAATGGGATCATGATATCTCCCTATTGAAGAAGCTGCATGGGTCTCATGAGTAGCATCATAACAGTCACATTCCTGTGACATTTAGGGACCTTCAAAAGCTAAAAGTGCCCTGTTCATGAATCAATCAGTCATCTACTGAGGAAATGTCCACTGACTGCTGCCATGTGTACCATTGTGGGAACCAAGGACATGAAGGTAGTTAAGCAGGGTCTTCGACTCAAAGAGGCCATCATCTCCTACAGAATATAGATAGAAGTGAAGAGATATAGTGCTGATAAAATGTAAGCTCTATCTTTTGTTTTCTTTGAGATACCAGCATGGTACAAAATGAAAATTGCCTCGTTCTATTTAGAACGGAGGAGATTGGAGAACATTTTACTTCATGGAGAATTTGATGCTTGAGTTGGTTCTTTGGGAAATGAGCGAATTTTCTCTATAAACAAGATGATGTGGAAAGACCAATCTAGTCCATGAGAATAGCATTTGCAAAGGAAGACAGGCATGAATTAGTGTGTGTAATATGAAAATAATAAAAAATCTCCATGAGGTAGGAGTTTAGAAAGTATATGTGGCACAGAGTGTGGAAGGCTCAGGGGTGACAAAACCACGTTAGGTAGAAAGATGTAGAATCCCGATTGCCATGGTGAGCACTGGAGGAGACTTGACAAGGAAGGGGGCAGGGAAAACATGATCTTCTTTCTGAGTAGCTCTTACAATGAAGGGAAAGCCATTGGTGCTACCCTCTAGACTGTTGACCATGGTCAGGTTTCTGCTGCCTGCCCACACCTCCATCCCCTTTGTTCCAAAAGCCCCTTCCTGTCTTCCGCCTTTGCAAGTATCTGTGATACCTACCCCACTTCCCAAACCTTGCCAACTCCTTCTCAAAAAGTCCATTCCACTCTGAGCAGTCAAGGCACCTACAGTCCCATCTGGTAGCCACACGGTCTCCAGTTCATGTACAAGAGGCACCCAGCCATCTGGTCCTGACTTCTCTTTAGTAGTTTTGTTTGAAAACTCTTCAGCGGAGTGGAGGAGTTGTCTTTTACAAGTTGTCTCCCACCATGCTTTACAGAATGCTGGCCACATGGGAAAATCTAAATATATACTTATAGATAATTAAAAGGAATAGAATACTTGGGAGGTCATTTTGGAATTACCTACATTAGAACTGCCTTTGGTAGTGGTTAGAATGCAGGGGCCCTGTCCAAGGTCTACTATGTCAGCTTTCTGAAAAGGTATCTGCATATTTAATAGGTGACCTACATAGTTTTATATCTATACATACACATAGAAATTTGAGAATCAGTGGCCTAGAGTAGGGGTTGACAAACTCTGTAAAAGGCCACATAGTAAATAATTTAGTCAATATAGTCTGTGTTTCATATTCTTCTTTCTTTTCCAACCTCTTAAAAATATAAAAACCATTCTTAGTTTTGTGGGCCGTATAAAACAAGGCACAAGTTGGATTTGGCCCATGTGCTGTAGTTTATTGAACTCTGGCCAAAAAGACGAGCTCCTTAGCCTCTAGAAACTTCTGAGACATGTGGATTCCACTGGCTTGGACCCTTCAGAGAGCAGGCTCCCTAGTGTTCTCTGTAGGGAGCAGGGCCTTCTTTCTCAACAACTTCCCCTTGAACTCATCATGGGAACATGAGATGACATTCGCCAGTAAGACTTTGCTAGTTCCTGGGACCCACTCCCCTTGGCTTTCTTGTGTTCGGTCTTTAATGGGCCCACCAGTTTTACACTAAAATGGGCCACTGAGGCACTACAGCTGGAATGCAGGCTGGGAACTACCATCTCCCAGCCTGCACAGTTAGCAGATTGCTTTCTGCAGAGGTCTGAATGTCAGCTTCTAAATGGCGCAGGGCCACCTGTCCAGGCCCCCCTCCACCTGTCCCTGTTTTAGGCCCTCCCTGGGCTTTGTCTTAGGTGAAACTGGAAGCCCCATCCACCTTCTGCCCTTGCAGGAAGAGGTTGACAATGGCTAAGACATCACTCTCCTCATTCGGCTCCTTGGTGAGGGTGAATTTGTACAAGATGATTCAATATATTTTTCTGTGTGCTCTTCAGTATATTAATGCTGCCCGATGAATTTTTGACATTTCGTTGTGCTGCTCTAAGCTGCCTGTGACCCTGACCCTGACTGTGGCTTTTAAGCAAAGAGAGCCAGAATAAACACATACAAATAGTCCTTGGCAGCCCACGTCTGTGCCCGGGCAGCCCTCGGTCGTGTGTGGTGTTACGTCCTCCCAAGGCTGCGTTGAAAGACTAGCTGGCTTGCCTTCCAAGTCGATTTGTAAGCAATCCTGCCTGCAGGCTGGGGTGGACAGGATGACCCCTCCAGTCCCATCCGGTCCCGGAATCCTATGATTTCTCACGTGAGTCCACTTTGTGCTTGGGGCTCAAGCATATCAATTAAAAACACAACAGTTTATGCTTCAGCAGGAGGGAGGAAAACGAACCATAACAGTCTTCCTATCTGAACCAGACCTCATTTTTCCAAGTCACCACCTTACTCTCATCTGTAAAGAGCTAAATAGCCTGAGACCCAGTTATCTTTGTGACAATCTCTCCCCAGGTGCCCCACACGGTAATTATGCTCAGCGGGAATGCTCTAGCTGCCCATCTCTGGAGTTAAACTCATTAAGACAGGAGGCTAGAAATCTCCACAGAGGGTCCCCACCCCTGAAATCACCGGCACGTTCCCCTTCCTAGGCTACCAGAATTGGAGTTTGGAGTTTGAGGTCCAGATTGCAACAGAGCTTGCTTTAACCTGGATTTGCTGCCCTGATTTGTACTTTGGGGAAGATGCTTGCTATGGGGTCAGGAGAGAGGAGAGCAGAAAGGAGGACACAAACAGTTTCCATATTACAAAATGAAGTGGAGATGGGAACAAAGCCAGTCCGTTGCTTTTTTCCATGTTGTGAATACCATGACCATGTGGATTTTTCTCAACTTAAAAGCAGTTTCCCCTCTATGATGTGTCAGAGGATGTGGTAGTTTTCCTCTGTGCTATGAAAGAATATGTTTTAAGAGCTTGTGTAGAGTACTGATCCGGAATGGGAGGAGGGAGATGGTTCCGCATCCCAGAAAAGCAGGAAAGGGCTGATGGTTACAGATGTGGCCTTAGATGGAGGTCATGGAGCAGACCGGAGACAGGGGTCAATGGTAGGGGCTGGGAGGGAGCAGAGGAGCCAGACATAGGGCAAACATCCAGAGCCAAAGCTCAAAATGGAAAAGTAGGATTGGAATGCGTAAGGGAAGACACTCCTTTCTAAATAATTAGTGAAAAGGAAAGGAAGTTACTAGAGGAAAAGCAGTGAAACTTCATGCATTGGTCAGCTTTCCATTATTGTAACCAAAGACCTGAGATAAATTAACTTAATAAAAAAGGTTTATTTTTGGCTCATAGTTTTGGAGTCTTCAGTTGATGGTCAGTTGGCCCTATTGCTTTTGGGCCAGTAGCAAGGTAGACAGACCATCAGTCCAAAAGGGGAGAACATGGTGAAGCTAGAAGTTCACCTCATTGCAGGAGGGAAGCAAAAAGAGAGAGGAGTAGGGTCCCAAAGCCCCCCTTTTAAGGGCTTTCCCTCTAATGATCTCATTTCCTTCCAAGAGGTCCCTTCTCTTAAAGTTTCTACCACCTCCCAATAGCACCAAGATGTGGACTAAGCCTTTAGCATGCAGGCCTTCAGGGACATTTCAGACCCAAACTATAGAAATTCACATATATCAGAATCTGGTTGCAAAGAGAAGGAAACAGGGAGAGAATGAAAGAGGAGACTTAACTAGAAGGAGATCTAAAGTACTGTCTAAGAGAACATTCTAGTGTCTTGTAGTTGGGTGGAGAATGGGGTAAGATTTTTAAATAGACAGTAGAATCATTCTCCATTTGTCTTATCAAGTGAAGGAGGACTCAGCAAAATATTTGAAGAGATAATAAATGGATTGAAATGTCAAAGAAATGTGGTACATGACAAGTGGAAGATGATTATGCAACATGTAGCTTCTCCAGTCAAAAATAAATGCAATAAAGTCCACATTCTATGTACCTAAGTTGGGCACAAATATTATTCCTATCATAGTCAAGAAAGGACTACCCTCTAATGAAATTCCTATCAGTGACAATACCTGGAAGCATCTTTCAATACTAGACTTTATGAAGATGATAAAAACATTAATTGAAATGACTGAACATATGCTATGAAATGACAACTCTGTGTGGTAAACCATAAAGTGTAATTATATGCAGGAAGCCATAAATGAATCTATACTGGGGTTCTGTTATAAGGTTCCATTTAATCCTCATAAAAGAAGCAGTTGCCAAACCAAATGAAACAAAGAGGCTCGTAATGTTTGTAGATAAGACTAGAGCCTTTGTTCTGATCTGGTGGAGACTACTTTTTTTTTTTTTTTGCATTGACCAGGAGTTTCCAAGACTCTTGAATGTGTCCCATAGAGTTTCTAACCCATAGGAGTCTGCACTGAAATTATTGCTCAGTCCTGGGCTCTGCACTTTGTAACTTGGGGTGGAGGAAGAGAATGCAAGGTACTTACTCCCTCTCTTTCTGTTTCAAGTGACATTTTCTTTGTAATCCCAGATCCTCAATGCAGACCTTCGCTCTGTGACTTCTGTTGCCATCAGGCAGCATCAGGGCTCTGGAAACATCACTGCCTTCCTCAGACTTTCAAGTCCTGGAGGTTTCCTGCTGTTGGAAATCTCCGGGTTGCCTTCTTACCACCTGTATTTTGGTTGCTTTTATTTTGACTCTTCCAATACCTTGTAATTGATATCCCATATGAAATTCCCTCTGTTGTCCCTTTGTTTTTCTGACTGGGCTTTGGCTGATAGAGGCATCTATTGCTATTTGCAGAAATTGATTAGGCAATATATGTGATTTTTCAATTAAAAAACACAGCATTGCTAAAGGGCATTTGTTTTTCCTTAATGCCCACTTTAAAATATCTGCTGCAAGGTCATCATTACTAGAGAGTGCTTTCTTTCTGCTTTGTGGGCAGTGTGCAGATCCACCTCTGCACAGAGAGGATGGAGCTACCTGGCCACTTCTGCTAGAAGAACAACTTCTAGCCAGGCCTGAGCAATGGCATTTTATGAGAATCGCTATTAAAATCCACTCTGGCTGTAGCAGATCAGAGTTTAATATCTCATCATTTGACATTCTCAAAGGGCACAGGGGAAAGCAAGGTTGGCCCAAAAGCCATTCAGTTGACTTGTTGAGCAAAGGAAACTGAAGCAATCTCACTGTGAGGAAATGAAAAAACAAGGGACCCTCATACAGGAACCAAGGACATTTTTGAGACCTCCAGGAGAGCAGAAGAAGTGGGCACTGGAAGCATGCAGTGAATTAGCAAAGAACAATGATTAAAAGCCATTTTGTCTAGGAACCCAGGGGACACACACATACATACATACACACACACACACACACACACACACAGAGAGAGAGAGAGAGACATAAACAGAGAGAGAGAGATGAAGCAATAGTTTGGATCAGAAATGTCCCCCAAAGACTTACGCGTTAAAGGCTTGATCCTCAGCTTGTGGTACTTTTGGGAGATGGGGGGCCCACCAAACGGAAGTTAGGTCATGCTAGAGGCAATAGGTCACCTCTATCATGACATAAATAACCTCCTCTGGCGTGCATTCCTGCCATGATGCTTGTTGCAATCAGAGGCCCAAAGCAGCAGGGCCAGTCAACCATGGTCTGAAACCTCTGAAACCATGAGCCAAAATAAACCTTTCCTCCTTTTAAGTTGATGATTTCAGGTATTTTGTCACAGTAATGGGAAACTGACTAATATACACATATTCAGTAGAAATGAAAAGTGATGATCAGAGGATCACATTCAATAATTCAATAAACACTTTTGGAAACACCTTTTATATGCTAGAGACTATGCATCTGGCTGAGGGAATAGGGAGAAATCAATGCAACTGTTTCTTTCTCCATGAAGTAAATTAAAACTGGGCTGAAAGGAATCACAACGAATTAGGTGAAAAATGCAGATGGTACAAGCATATTGTAAAAGAGAAGGTGTGAAAAAACAGAGTTGAACTGAGGTATGAGATGGCGATGAATTGGACATAATCAAGACCTCAGAGAACAACAGAAACTAAAACCGTGATTCTTAATAGTGAGATGGGCTGGGTCGGGTGGCAAGTGTCTTACCCCCACCCTGACACATTTTACACATTCTAACCAAGTCAGATGTCTCTGCCCGCACAGCCATTCATGCATAGTGTCTTGCTGCAACTCCAAATGAAACGAGGTGTGGAAGGACACACACACACACAAAGGACCAGCCTATTTGAAGTTCAAAAACTCAAGTTCTATACCTTGGGGGCAAAGAAATCAAGAACATCCTCATGTCCAGCTATTCTGTGTTCTTGGGCACGCACCTCATATTGACATTGTCAGTAATTAGAGTTAGCTTGACATGGAAATTGTGTGTATTTATCAAGGACTGAACCGAATAGAATTTACTCTTTAGTACATAGGCACGGTAGGTCAGCCATCTCCATAAAACCCTGGTTTGCTTTGTGTGTAGATGGTAGAGATTTAATTCTTAATTGTGAGTTTCTTTACTTTGCAAGTTCCTTTTCTTAATGTGAGGACATTTTGCATGTAGTTTCCATAGACTATTTTTATCACATATTTACATACTTTGGAGTTACTTGTTAAAGAGGCAATTAAAGTAAATAGTGTAATCATGTGTTTATAAGGCTTAATTATAGACCTCCATATATAATGACACAATTATGACACCTAATCTTATTGTAATATTTCTGCTTAAATTTTCAGAAGAAAAAGAATTTTCCTCTGGAGTTTCAATGTCTCAGGTGTTTTCAGATTTATTTGGCAAATTGCTGAAAGGAATGTATCTGCTTTTGAGACTCAATAAATGGGAATTTTGAGAGCACAGAAGTGCATGAATGTTCGATTTTCAACTTATTTTTAATTTATACAGCTAAAAAATTGACAGGTCTTCCCTTGAATTTAAATTCACTCCTACTACAACTCATAATGCAGACTATCAAAATCAAGCCAGCTCTAGTGAATTTTTCTGTTATCCAAGTTAATAGTCATAATGGATGAGTCCTTTTCTCACCCTAATTTATGACCTTTGGAATTTGGCTTTGCTTTCCCCTAAGCCTGGCCTATGGAACAATTATTCATGAACGTCTCAACAATAATGGGAACTATGCAATGTTTCCATTCATACGCCCCAGCTTGTTTTAGGCACCTTCTCTCAAAGCTCCAAGAGTTCAAGGTTTCTAAAAGTGGCAAAGTTGGCATCCAAACATGGTTCTGTCCAACTCAGAGTTGCACTGTACTTCAGACATGGCTGCGTTTTGCTGATTTGTGATTCCCCAACAGCTCCAGTGTTTCCTTCTCATCATGGAATTGGTATTTAACATTCTCAGCACAGGGACGCCAAGTGAAGTCTCGTTTCTTCCATGTCAGCTCCCCTCACCCTGGCGAAGGCCCTTGTTGAAGCTTATTGACTCTGAAGGGAATTTGCCCATGTGTGGTTTTCAAGGGAGCGAGACAGGAGCAACAGCAGCCAAGTACGGGATGTTGTGAGAACATAGTCAGTAAAGATGTCACTACACCGCTGGTGACCAGAGATGACAGCGTTTTGAGCTGGTGTCTGGTTCTCTTCTAGGCTGTCGATGGCTGTCCGAGAAATGTACTTGGCTAATTGCACAGCGTCCAAGTCTGTACCTTCATGGAGGGCACAATACGATCCCCATTGTCCTCATGAAGCAGTCATGTAGTTAGCACCACAGCTCTTCTTTAAAATTGTGGCTGCATTATGTCAAATAGAATTTGTCAGTCATCAACTAGCTGAATGCAGTAATTGATCATTATTCCCTGAGAAAGGTAAAAAAAGCAACAAAGAAATCATGAGAGAATTTATTAAAGCAAAGAGGAGAGGAAATCTCCAAAACCCTTTCATCAAGTTAACTGGTAGGAGACAGGAAGAAATACAGAAATGGTACTCCAGGTCCTTCATTGATTTGCTCGGAGGCAAAGCCCTGAAAAAACAACTGATCAATTCAGGGAGGGATCGGCTGTGCACGATGCCCCGTCAACACACCCTGCGAAAGGCAGTGTATTAATTGCAGCCGTGTTTGCTGTGCATGGATTTCTTTAATGTTCATTCATTCATTCATTTGTTAATTCATTATGAAGTGTGTTATTCAGTGATAAGGACTGTATTACCTAGCGGCTGCTGCATTTGTTCAATTTGTATTGCTAAGTCTTCAGAAAACAGAAACAGAAAAAAAGAAAAGACACATTGAATTCTTACAGTTGTAGATTGGGGTATAATATCAATAACTTTAATGGAAGTAGAGTCGGTGCCCTGATAGGAGCCCTGCTGCTCCTCAAATAAATGGCTTGGCTCCACCTCAGCATTTATCTGCCAGGGCTCGGCTTTATCAGGGCACCAACTCAGATTCCATTAATGTTATCTCTTAATTAGCTATGCGATTAACCTGTGTTACTCCTGCACGATAATGAGTGGAAGACAGAACCAGAGAAGTTCAGCTGCCTTATAATTCCCTCTCCAGAAGCCAAATCATTCTGGAAACCATTCCAGGAAAAAAAAAAAGAAGAAGAAGAAGAATCAGTTCTGATTCCTTCACTCGGATACAAGGGCGGGTTTTGTTCTCCTTGGAGGAGGGAGCAACTGGGACCTTAACTAACATTTATGATACTTAGACACTCTTCTAATGTTTTTTACTGATCACTTCCTTTAATCTTCACAGTAGGTCTATAAGATAGGTCTTATATATTATCCCCACTTTACAGAGGAGGAAATTGAGATCCAGAGAGGTCAAATAACTGCCCCAAGGTCACACAGGTGGGAGATGGCAGAGCCAAGATCCAAAGGCAGGAAAACGACAGGGAGCTTGGGCACCCAGCCACCTCGCTGGGATCCTGAGTCTAGGATTCCACAGCAAGGGATCATTAGGGAACTGCAGACGCACCCGTACCCCCTCTTTGAAGCAGGTGATGGAGCCCCAAGACAGCCTCCTCTTCCTTGCAGGGAGCACCTCTGCAAGAGGGGCGCTCCTGGCTGCTGGCTGCCGAGAACAGCTTTCTCTGCTCAGATTTTCTGCCTGTAGAAATTTGCTCTCCAGTAGCTCTCAGGGGAGCCGAGGTTTGCGCTGTGGACTTGAATGGCCCTGAGCAAAATATAAAGATGGAAAAATACCTTGGCTTCTCTGCCTCTCCCATCTCCTTTCTGTGTCCTTTGTCCCCTCAAAGCCAGATCCCCTCCCCCGCTCCTCCCTTGCACGGAAGCGCAGGCCCTCTTTTCTGCTGAAATTATCCAAATCATCAGAAATGTACTGTCAAATGACAAATTTGAAGAGATCCTGACCTCACCCAGGCTGTCTCTAACAAACCAATTTGAGAGTGGTCCCTTTTTAGCTCCTCACCTTTGCCTCCTGGCTCCTCCCCTTCTCTGGGTACAGGTCTAACAAACTTCTAAAAAATAAACCTCCCCTTAGTAGGGAAAGAGAACCCTTCCTGAAGCCCCCAAATCACATCATTAGGGTGTCCCTTCTGCAACTGCCCTGGCACAGGGAGCCAGACACCCAGCACAATATGGAGATTGGTTCTGGCAGCTTAGAGAAGAGGCGCTCACTACCTTCACCCTTTCTCCTCCTGCTCCCAATTCCTGTTACTCCACAGCAGGGCTTCTGCCTCCTGCTTGGTGGAATATTGCCAAGAAGTGTTTTCAAATAATGTTTAGCAGTTGAACCTCGTTTTAGAACATTCACTTCCTTTTTCTCCCTTCTAGAATTTGCCACGACTGCACATCCTGACTCACTTCCAGAACCCTAGGGCAATTTTCCCTGTTAAGATCAGATTATTATGCTATAACTTAGTCCCATATAGAAGTAGTAGGTTCACTTTACAGCATATCACTTGTTCGTGACTGAGGTGATCACTGCATAGCTTCTTAATATGAAATATAGAAAAATTGGAAATAATCTTCTTCTGGAGCCATATTAAAAGCAACCACTAGAAGAGCAAGAAAGATCTTTTGTTGTCAGAAATTCCATTCAAGGGAACACCCAACAGTCCTGCCAGGAATTTATCTAACTCTTGAATATGTCTCCATTGCCTTCTTCTGCTTATGTTCCCAAGCGGGGAAAACATGGGAACCATTTCCATTTTACAATCTGTAGCTTACAGCTTTTTACACAAATCCAGAAAACACTCTTTCAACAGGAATTTAAGGAGAAAGAAGAAAAGACGAAGAAGAGGCAAGGAGGAAGAAGCTGGCTTCATCACACAGAGAGAATATCCAACACAAAAGGCACTTAAGTTTAAGTTTTCACTCCATTTCAGGTGGGAGAGAGAGGGGGTGGACACATTTGATGACTTGGTCTAGATGGACCCAATTCATTCCTAGTCAGCTAATGGTGAAGTTTGAAGAAGGGAAATGCTGCCAGTCTGATATTTACATGGGACATTAAAACCCACAAATCTCATGTGTGCATATGTGTGTGCACGTGCATTTCTTCCCAGAAACTCAAAGAACAGTTTATCATCCAAGACTTGCTTTAATTTCAAAATAATGTCTGCCTAGGCGAAGGCATTTTCTGTAAGAGCCCAAGTCTGTTTTTAAGGCAACATTAATGACTAATGATGAGTCATCCAGGTTTGTGGCTTGGTACAGTAGTTTATATTTATGCAAGAGCTTAAAATTCAACTTTGAGCAATGTCCACAGCAGGGAAGAACAATTAGTAAATTCATTAATTGTGCTTTTGTGTACACTTTTATTCTCAAGGCTAATTATTTGTTTAAATTATTTTGCCTCTATCAAAAGTGTTACCGCATGAAAATATTTCAGCTCAGGTTTCTGGTATGAAACATAAGTCTGAGGTAGTTCAGACATTCTGATGAAATCTAATCAGCTTGCATTTGCTAATGACCAGTACTCAATGTGGAACCTTTTATTTAAGCAAATGAGCAGTTGGTTTGGGGGAATATAGTGATTCATGGCACTGCTCATTCTTCCTCCCTGATGTGGATAATAGATATCTTCCATGTGTGACTTTTAAATATAATCAAACTCTGGTGTACCTTAAGTTGGAATCATGCAGTTTTATGCAGAGCAGTGCTAACAAAAGGAATATATCAGTTGTCAGGCTAATATTCCAGTGTACATAATAAAGGCGAGGGCTCCACTCTTTGTGGAAAGGGATGACAATCTCCTCTCCAGTCTTTTCTTAATTCTCTGTGTGTCTGGGCTTAGCTAGAAGATGAACCAGCTGTCACTGGAGCTGATTCCTCTCAGTCCACAGCTCCAGGTGTGTGACCTGACAAGAGCGATGACTCTGTGTAGGCTCAGCCAGCTTCCTTCACCAGGTACAAGGGAGGGGTGGAGGAAGCCATGAACAGCAGCCCTCTCTGGTCCAGGATCCTCCCAGGCTGGCCCAACCCTTGGGAGTTGCACAGTCCAGAACACTCCTAAGGAGAAAGAGGAGGACTCACTCAACATCCCCCGAGTCCTGGTACTGCGCTAGGAGTTTAACCAGTAGACTTAATCACCGCTGCCTTTCCATGAGGTGGGCACCATTACTTCCATTTATCAGAAGAGGAAATGGAGGCTCAGCATGTAGACCAGACCCAGAACCGTGTGCCTACAATTCCAGTGCCCTCCCGTTGCACTGTGTTCTTCCCTGGCATCTAGCACAGAGCCTCGCCGTAGTGCATGCTTCATTCTTTGGATAAATACTTATTCAGGGCACCTGAATTAGATAGATTCTTGCCTTCAGAGATTTTAGTGTTAAACAGATGAATTTATTCTATTCTAGTAGTGTTCGTTGAATGCACGAAGTTTGGACAGATGCAGACCAGGCCTGTAGCAATGAAATTGTCACCAACTCAGAATCACATGTGTGTACCTGCTGTGGCAACAGTTTCCACTCCAAGAGAAAAACAGCCAAGGACTCGGATCAAGCCCTCAAGGGGGAGAAGCAGGAAGTCTTTGGCTCTAACTGTCCCAGTTATGTTGAGAGCCACTTTATAATAGGTGATGGAGGTGGGGCGTATTCATTCTTCTTTACACATGCAGGCAGGACTATGGTGCCAGGCCTACCTGTAATCCCTGCAGATGGGGTCAGTGGGCTCTGAAATGTTCTTCTGCTACCAACAGCTCCCCACCAGCAAGGGAACCAAGAGAGGGTGCTGCCTTTCCCAAATATCAGGCAAAGCAGACGTGGCTGTTCAGGCTGAAAATATAGAGAAAGAAGATCTGTCCATAACTCCACAGGGGCTGGTTTATTTTTTAAATGTTTGTGTTCTGAGTCTGGTCACAGCCTGAAGTCAGTTCTGATGATCCCAGGAATTACAGATGGGGAGGACCTATGAGGTCATCTATCTGAGCACTGCCTGTGGAGGATTCATCTCCACACAATGCTTTCAGAACACTTTCTCCAGCCTAGTGGAGATGTCCCAGAGGACTGTGCTTCCGCCCTGTCCCTCAGGAGCCAATTCCAAAATCCACACGTAGTGCATTTTAGACTAAAGATGCAGCCTGGGTGGGGGTCTATTTTTAATTATCCAAAGCATTGAACAGAAGCCTAGTGTCATAAAAAATTGCTGAGGGCCCTCTCCTTCTCCCCACGGTGCCTTCCCACCCTGCAAGGCGTTGCTCTCAACTGGGAGGCCCCAGCCCTGTGGCAGGTTTCAGAGGACATGGGGAGGTACCAGGTGGCAGGACTGGCACAGCTCAGCAGGGTGCGCTACAGTCTCGGGTTGGCCGATCATCCTCAGCACATGCAACTAGGGAAGAGACTCTCTAAGCAAAGCTGCCGTTCATGCAGCCTCACAGAAGGCTCATTTCTGAATCCAATCTGCCTGCTTACCACCCCTCCTAGGCTTACAGCAATCATCTCTGTGCCTAAAGATTCAGTTCCAACATGTTCATCACAGTGTTGTTTATGAATGGGAAAAGCTCAAACATGATCCCTGCCCAGTGGTAGAAGACTGGTTTCATCACAAACAAACCAGACGATACACACACACACACACACACACACACACACACAACATTACAGAGCCATTAATCACACTACATTAGAAAGGTCCTAACGAAATTGTGTTTTCACATCTAGGTTGACTATCCCTTATTCCAAATAGTTGGGACTGGAAGTGTTTTAGATTTTGGAATATTTAAATACACACACACACACTCATACATGCATTCTATACATATAAACTGTAGGCAATTTCATACAATATTTTTAGTGTCCTTGCATTTTAACTGAAACCTGTCACATGAGGTTAGATGTAGAATTTTCCACCTGTGACATCATGCATCATGTTGGTGCTCAAGAAGTTTCAGATTTTGGAGCATTTTAGAGTTGGTGGGTTAGAGAAACTCAACTAGTATTATTAAGTAAACACAATGGGTTACAAATAGTATCACACACTGTTGTTCTCGCCCTTGTTTTCTAAAATCACATGCATGAAGAAGAGAATATTGCCATGGTTATCTCTTAGTCAAGGACAGACAAGTGATCTTTTCTTCCCTGCTATTTTCACCCTTTTCTACAGTGAATATTTGTAACATTTGCCATTAGATAGAGAAATGTTGCTTGGAAATTGCAAATGTCCCGTCCTTTCGAATTGCTTCATTGCCCAGGTTCATCATGATGAAGATCCCTATAATCCGAGGAAGAAATGGGAAGACAATTAGCCCCTCTCTCCCAGGCTGGCTTCTGGTAGCCTGGGTGTGAGCCCGTCTCTGGGAGTGCGAAACTGATGACAATGACCAGCTGTGCTTCAATCCCATGGTAGCCCCAGGATTAAGTTACTAAGTGGGCTTCTGGAAGCTTGAAAAGGTGAATGCCCTTCCCACTGCAGAGCATGAAGGCCAAGGTGTTTCACGTTCATCCAAGCCAACAGGAAAACTGGCTTAAGGAATTTCTGCTATAGCATCAAACATGCAGAGCCAAAAAGGACCTTAGTGAGTTTCTGTATGTAGCCATTGTAACGTATTTTCTCTGGAAAGAGGAAACACAGACCTTAAGGATCCAACTGTCTTATTGTTTCACATAAAAGTAATGTTGGCTGAGCCAGTACAGGACAGGGAGGTTAACTCTAACTCCCTCTGCCTCTGATGTCCCCTCTCTACTTCTTTGCCTCCCAAACTTCTACCCATACTTTGTGGTCTGACCCAAGCATCACCTTCTCAGTGACTCTCCACTGACTTCCGGGGCAGACCTGCTCTTGCTTTTCTCTTACCACCGTCTCTTAAGCTTAATCCTATGATTATATTTTCTATACTGCATTGAGGCTTTTTTTTTTTTTTTACCACAAGTCTGGCTTTCTTACTGGGGTTGAGGGCAGGACTTATCTCTTTAGTTCCCAGCAACTGGTATATTACAGCCTTTCAGTAATAAGCCCAAAGTTTTAAAGACTACAAAGATGTAATTTTCCACTGTTTCTTTAGGAGTTGGAGAAAGAGGTTCCCTGTTCCTGACCAAGACAGAGTGCTCATGTGTCCTGGAACTGTTTGCATTGACCTAGAGACAGAAATGCCTTTTCTACCACTACAGACAGATGGATGGTATAAAAAATATCTAGGCTATTAGAAGACTTCTTGGGAAATAGGATAAGGACTAGGTGAGGCTGAGTAGACACATGCCATGTAGAAAGTCCTTGGAATGAGGTCGGCCAGAACTTGAATCCCTTTCTACAATGTAGTATAGCATCAGCATGATTCAACTTTTAAGAGTCTTTTCTTACCTGATACTAATAATTACTTTGCAGGACTATTGATATCATTAGAAATAATGGTGGCACATGACCCTGGCACATTGAGCTGCTCACTGAATCAAGGCTTTCATTATTATATTTCCTTAACTCTGCAGATGGTAAGTCATGACCACATACAGTGCCCTGGGGGTGTTCCTCCAATGGAAGAAGAGAGGGCTTGAGAAAAAAGGACACAGAAAAGCCTCAACTGATGCTCATGGAGTGGGGAAACCAGAATTACAATCTAAGCCCCTCAAGTTCAGGTGAACAAGCTTAACATAATATATTATTTTCCCCATTCCTTCAGAAATAGAGAAAAAAATGGGGTTCTCACTAGCAATGTCATCCTGCTTACACCAACTCTGGAGGCTGGGTCAGGGAGCAAATGATTTCTTTGAAGAAAGATGGCAGCAGGGTGGCCCAAGAGGCCAGGAGGCACCCTTAGGAATGTATGGTGGCACTGCCCATTCGCATGTAGCAGAATCTGAAGACAACAGCCTCTGGTCTGGGACAATGGACAAGCCATGGGTGCAGAGGTAGGGGAAGACTACACACATGAAGAGTGGCATTCAGCTGCATCCTCTCCTTCCCAGTGTGGGGAGCTCCAAGTCAGCAAGGGCACTGGCAGAATCTACTCAGGATCCATCTTTATTGAGTTAGACTGGTCCCATCCATCACCTGCTGGTACTGGGGGTGAGGACAAGAGAGGCTAGAGGAAAGAACAGGACAAGGATCTTCCTTGGACAGGAAAGCAGGCACACCTCTCTGTCCTTGGCTCCTGGACCAGATGGTGGTAGGGCCTTTCACCTTTAGTCTCTGCTTGAGCAATACTTCCTTGGGGTCATTGTCCCTGATCCCCTACACTGGAGTACCTGTCTTTCCCAAACCCTTTCACACACAGTAGTGTATGAAGCTACTGTGTTCCATACATGCTCTGGAACAGTCCATTTATTTGCCTTTTTTTCTCCTATATCATAAATATATTCATACACGACAACATGTTTACATCTCTGATTTTCGCCAGAGTGCCTGGTTCATTATAGACACTCAAAAACAACTAAATGAATGAATTATGAAAGAACTTCATAAATTGAAAACCCACTATCAATATCATTATATCAGGATTGATTATTTAGGGCATTATTGCACAAGGAGTAAGCATGCACTTCTGCTTTCATTTTTTTCCCATTCAGATGCACATACACATGTACACATGTGTATACCCTCAAGCAAGGGGTTAAGAATTCAAGAATAATAAATCATCAAATTAAACAAATACTACTTGGGCACTTACTAACTGCCAAGCACTTTTTTTAAGGCACTTAAGACACATTAGTAAACAAAACAACAACTATGCACTTTGGTAAAATACACCAACCTAACAGTCTATAAAATCCTGCTGCACAGCCACAGCAATGACTTCATAGTATAAGTTTGTATTTAGAATTAGACTCCTTAAAATTCTGTTTTGATTCAGACATTTCCAGCGGTAGAGTTCATCGTGGAATCTTGAAAAGCAGACCAACTGGGAGATGATTTGCCCTTCACGATAGCAATGACAGTGACTTTCTGCTGACGACATTGATTATAGACATCCCCAGAGGCATCTCTTTGCAAAACCACCGGACACACCCCCTTGACTTTCAATGTTCTCCTCTGATGTGAGCATAAACAATGGATTCTTTTTTTGAATCCTGTATATTCAACTTTTATGAAATCAGAGCTGAGCTCACCTCTCTTTTCCCCCCTAACAATGGAAATACAAACTATGAACACATCTTGAGTTTTTCATTCAGTTTTTAAAGACACAGATTGAATCTCATACTTGCCCTTGCCCTGGATAAATTGCCTGCATTACAGTAGGTCCTGATACTGAGATCAGTACAGTGTTTTCAGCAATTCAGTATTTTATGTACAAGTAAATTCTATTCCTCTCCTGCTAAATGAAGATGTAATCCCAATCCCTCTTGGTTTACATGTATGACACAGGTCAAAAGAATGATGGAATTAAAGATTATTGATGGTTTGTGGCTATCTGGGAAATGATTCAAAAGTACCCATTCTAACAAATGTCAACAATTATTGCACATGTGTATGTTCATTTCATGTTATAGTATGGTGAAATTACAGAGGCAATATGGGCTCCGGAAAAGGATGAAAGTGGGAAGATCCTGGTCTAGGATCCACCTCAACTTCCTATCTCACTATGTCAATATCCATGTATGCTTGATTATGTGACAACAATTCCCTCCGATATGTAAGTCTATGTTGAACTAATAAAAAATAATATTAAATAAGCACCCATTCTGTTTTTGCAGGTGAGTAGTGTCATCTTCTCACAAAGTCATCAAGAATGTGTAAGTAAGGGGCTGGAGCAGTGGCTCAGCATTTGCAGCACTGGCCTCACCTGCGTAAGGACATGGGTTTGTAACCCAGCACCACGTACACGATGAGGTGTCAGAGCAATGAAGGCCAAATGAAAAACTGAATGGGGTTAATTCTTTTTCTTTCTCTCTCTCTCTCTCTCTCTCACCACCCTCTCTCTGCCCCTCTCTCTGTTAAAAAAAAAAAAAAAGAATAGTAGTTAATAGTTGTTCAGTCCAGGGTGCATTGTACACTGGAAAAAAGAGCAAGACAAGGATCTTCCTTGGACAGGAGAGCAGACATACCTTCCCTTGGACACGGCATCTGTCCTTAGAAAGAGACTTACATTAAATACAAGTTGGGGATCCCTTAAGTGAAATGCTCAGGACCAGAAGTGTTTCTAATTTTTTCAGATTTTGAAATATTTGCATATATATGATGAGGTGTCTTGGCAATGCAACCCAAAGCTAAACATGAAAGTGGTTTATGTTTTATACACACCTCATACACATCCCCTGAAGGTGATTTAATGCAGTATTTTTAGTATACCTGTGTTTTGACTACAACCCATCACAAGGTGTGGTGTGGAATCTGCCACTTGTGGCGTCATGTCAGTGCCGCAACGTTTCTGATATTGGAGCATTTCAGATTTGGGATTTTCAGATTAAGTCTGCTGAACCTGGAGATTTTTAAAGACATATGGAGATGAGGGTAGAGGTCTCAGGGCTAAGGCAGCTAACAAAAGACATCTCAGGGCAGAGGGGCATCAGCTGCTCCTTGAAGATGGTGAAGTGTTGGAGTGAGCTTCCAGAAGGAGGAGAAACAAGAACATGATCCAAAGGGTTGTGTGCTGGGGAGACTAAGGGAGCCATGCACAGTGCCAGGGACGGTACCTATAAAGAAAGAATGAAATATAAGCTTCAAAAGGAGAGTTTAAGTCAAATTACAGATGTTATTATATGCTGGACCAAAGGGTTTAGATTTCATCTGATGTGCCATAAAAGCCACTGTGAGCTGTGAATGGAGGAGTAACATAATGAAAATGGTCATAGAAACATTCACCAGGCAGCAACCTTCACAGTGCTCCAGAAAACAGACTGGAGGTTTAACAAAAGAAAAATCAGCCAGAAGGAACGCTGTCAGGAAGTTCAGTTAGTATCACAGTATTGTGATGTCAGAACACATGTAACAGATTGTGAAAAAAAAGAAAAGGTGATTAAAAATTAGGGTTGATGGGGGCTGGAGTGAAGCGGTTACGGCACTCGCCTGGCATGCATGAGTACGCGAGTTCCAACCCCAGCATCAAGTACACAACGAGATGTCTGAGCAATGAAAGCCATGAAAAACTAAAATAAAATTGATTCTGTCTTTCTTTCTCACTGTCCCTCTCTGCTTTAAAAACAACTAGGGATGAGCCCACCATATGACCCTGCTATTCCACTCCTTGGTATCTTTCCAGAGGATTTAGAATCAGCACATTATAGTGACACAGCAATATCTATGTTCATAGCAGCTCAATTTACTATTGCTAGGCTATGGAAACAACCCAGATGTCCTCACTGGATGAATGGATCCAAAAACTGTGGTACATTTATACCATGGAATTTTACACAGCAATTAGAAACAATGATCCTGCAGCCTTTGAAGGTAAATGGATGGCTATGGAAGAAATTATGCTGAGTAAAATCAGCTTAACCCAGAGAACCAAGGGTCGAATATCTCCACTCATCTGTGGAGGCTGGAGCTAGACCCTGACCAGTGAGAAAAATGGTCTATCATCATGTGTTAAATCCAGATAGGGTGTAATGTTACACAACATAATACTTTTTTAGAGATATTGTGGGAAGGGGAAGGGAGAGATAAGGGTGGGTAATTGGGGGGGCACTCCTGGGGATAATTGCAATATCCAGAATCTATACACATTTTATATTATTTTGTTAAAATTGTGTATGGTTGTTCAATAATAAATTTCTCAATTAAAAAAAAAAGAATAGGAAAGGGAGGAAAAACATTTTCTAGGAAGAGTTACTAACAAACTCCAGACACATAATATTCACAACATTCATAACCTAGCCTCAGTAAAGCCCTTACAAATCAATAACAAAATGAAAAACAAATTAGAACCATGAACACAGAATATGAACATACAATTTTCCAAAGAAATCTAAATGGCCATCAAACATATGTGGCCATGTTTAACTACCCTAAGGAATGTAAATAAAAACAATAACAAATATGCTTGATTGTTGATTTGGGTAAAAATAATAATGCTTTTCAAAGACAGTAATGAGTATTTACAAGGAATATGTTCATGGGAAGATTATTTGGTGTTTCCCTTCTGAAGTGCTATTTGGCAATGGCAAAGAGCAAGCAAATATATTTATTCACCTTAGATGCAAATCTCATGTCAAAATGTGGACATCAAAACCTTACACATGGGACAGACATATAATTGAAAATAAGCTAAATGCCTAGTAATAAGATACTGGGTGTAAAAAGTATGGACTATCATGTAAACATTAGAATTATGAGGACAAATCTTTAATGTATTAGAAAATGTGCATAATATGTTGTTAAAAAGCAGATTAGAAACAGCTTTCACAATATGTTCCTAATTTTAAAAATCTGTATATATAAATCAAATACAATATGTAGTCTTTTGATTCTAATTCAAACAAGCAAAGACACTTTTGAGACAGAGAAACCAAATACTGACTAAATACTAAATGAAACTGAGGATATATTGTCAGTTTTGTTAAGTATAATAATGACGTTTTAATTATAATCTTTAAAAGTGTTAGAGCTACATATCCTGAATTGAAATCTTACAGGATGAAGTTTCATGAAGATTTGTATTTGTTTTGCAATGCTAAAATATGAAGTAAGAAAATTAAATAAGAAAGCCAAAGTATTAATCATTATTAATCACATGGTTCTGTTCTGAAAATTCCCATAATAGAAATATAAATTTTAAAACAAAACCAAAACTTTGCCACACTTTAAAAATAATGTATTTGTGTGCATAGAAAAAGTTTGAAATTGTGTCTATCAAAATAATTGCAACCATTACTGCTGGATAGATAAATAAGTGTTTTTTTATTTTGTTATTTCTTAAATATATTGTCAAGTTACTATAATGAACATGTATTATTTTTTGTAATTTGAAAGGAACTCTAAATGCTATTTTTAAATCTTATGTGGTTTTTGACATTAATGAATTAAAAGAAACTGTGATGCCAAAAACTGAAATGGAGATGATGAGACCAGGATGGAGTTTGGGAGGGATTATGCTCAAAAGTGGGCATAGAGAGGTGGGGGTGACAGTGGACATCTGGGAAAGCCTCAATCTAAGGAAGGGGAATTGAGAGGAAGAAGGGGTTACAGAAGGCAGTGGCTAGAGTTTAAACATCAGGAACACAAAGACATATTCATCTGGTGTGCAGATTTGCCTTGGGGAAAATGGTTCTGAAAATTAAAGTTGTTGATTCTCTCATTCCTTTAGTCTACACAGTTGATTTAAGGTGCTTTGGGAACCTGGAACAAAAAGACTTGTCCAGTCCCAAGGAATTCTGGGAAACTTTTTAAGGAAATTTTGTTCCTTCGGGATAAATAGGAATTGAACAAAGAGTGGGGCAGAGGAATTTCACAAAGAGATGACCTCACTCAAAGACTTTGATGTTGAGAAAAATGTGATCATTTGAGGAAGCAAGAGAAAGTCAGTATGCCCATAACAACAACAACAAAAAAATGACAAAGAGGTCTGAGATGAACCTGAACTTGAAGAGGGAGGCTGTGGAGAACAGGCAGAGCCTTCCAGAACATGACCAGGATCATTACTACTATGTTCTTTTTCTCTAAGCATCCTGAGAAGTCACTAAAGAAGTTCGGATGGGGTTGATCACTGCAGGGAGCAGCAGACACAGTAAGGGTGGTCATACCAACAGTGTTCCGAAGCCTGCTTAACTAGTTGGGATGGAAGATGTCCATGTTTTGGACTGGGATTGCAGTCATGGAGGTGGGGAAAAGTGGGTAAATTAAAGAGGTTTTGAAAGTCCCCCAAAGTGGGGCTAGAGGGATGGATCAGCAGTTACAACACTTGCCTTACATGCGTGAGTATGTGGGTTTGAACCCCAGCATCACCCCAGCACCATGTATACAACAAAGTGTGGGAGCACTGAAAGTCGTGTGAAAAACTAAAAATAAAAACTGTTTCAGTCGTTCTCTCCCTCTTTCTCACTGTCCCTCTCTCTTAAAAAAAAAAATCCCCCAAAGGGAGGAAGAACTGGCAAAGGAAACTGAGAACTAGCTGGAGAAGTAAGATGATCAGTTTTGACAATGTTTCCCCCCTCATCTGTATCCTGTATCGCAATATACTTCTAATAAATGTGGGAAAAAAAATAAAAAAGGAGAACAGCTGCAAAGAAGGTATGTTTCCCTGGAAGGAAGGAGTGGTCGAATAGCTTGGATGGTACTGAATGAGGCTCGTTGAATTTAGCAAAATCCAAGTTAGTAGTGACTTGGATGTGGCCAGTTTGGGTTGAATGGTGAGATGGAGGTGTGACCAAGTGGGGATGGAGAAGGGATGGAAACAGCTCTTGTACAGAGATGTTTCTGGGAAAAGAAAGAGATGGAAAGGGGAGCTTTTAGGAAATGGGAGAAATCTGAACCTTTGTATTTAAGGAAATACTTGAAAGAAATGAGGTAGAAAAACATGAGAAGTAGTAGTACAGGATTTCTCAGAGGTAAGAGGAGTTGAGATTCAGAGCCTAGTGAGGGACTGGTCCAGACAAGAAGGACTCCTTCGACCTAACGGGAGGCAAGGAGGTTGGATGGTGACAGAGGCAGGTAGTGTTGTTGATTAGCTGGCAAGAACTCGAGGGAGCTCCTTTCAGATGTGGTTTCTAAGATTAGAAGGAGAAGGATGGCTTCAGGAAAAGCCCTGAGCAACTTAGTGACACTGTCTCAAAACAAAACATTTAAAAAGGGCTGGGGTGGTAGCTTAGTGAAGTGCTACTAGGTTCAGTTCCTAGCACCAAAAAAAAAAAAAAAAGATCATGGCATGGGGTGGGGAGAAAACCAACTAGAGAACTACAGAGTTGAGAAGAGGGGACTCCGAGTCACAGTCAAAGAGAGGCCGGGTTCCAAATGTGGGCGAAGAATGAGAAGAGTTACATCCACTTCTGAAGTCACGATGGTAGCGCAGCCAGAGCTGCTGCTTGGTCACCACCTCAGCTGCTAGAGGCTGGGTGAGCTGATTGATGACGGGAAGAGTAATGAGGGGCAGTGCTTTTAGGATGGGCACATATATACCAACCCCTATGAGTCCTTACCTGCATTAATTCATTTAATTCTAGCAATCCTGTGGGGTAGACACAGTTCTTCCCTTTAATGGCTGAGAACCTGAAGGGGTTATGCCCCTTAAGTCACATGACTTGCAAGTTGAACTTCATTCTGCAGCTTTCCATAAAGTTCCAGAGCTACCAGAGGCCACAGAATGTCTGACATGATTTTTATTGCTTCCTTCCTTACCTCTGAATTCTTGCAATGAACCCCAAATGCTAGAATTAGCCAGTTCACATCTCTGTTCTTTGCAACAATCGAACAAACTGTTGTAGCTGTACTTTAGTTTATCCTGATGCTGTCTCTTGCTAATGTTGTTGATTTTTTACAGGTGGAAAAGAAGGCAATAGGCAGTTAATATTTTGTCCATGTAAGCTGACCAAATACAGACAATTTGGTTTTTTGTTTTTGTTTTGTTTTTTAAGAGAGAGGGACAGTGAGAGAAAGAGAAAGCGAGAAACAATTTTATTGTTTTTCATGTGACCTTCATTACTCTACGACTTCACTATGTACGTGCTGTTGGGATTCGAACTCGCATACTTGCACATGCCAGGCAAGTGCCGCAACCACTGAGCCATCACTCCGGCCCCCAGACAATTTGTTTTGAAGTAGCAAGTTGTATTAATCATCTTTTTGTCCCTGTGGCCTGTGATAAGAACAACAGAGAGGAGGAACAGTTCATTTTGGGCTCATGGTTTCAAATGTTCAGTCCACCGTCAGCTGGCTTCATTACTCTGGGCACAAGGGGAGGCAACACATCATGGTGGAGAGGTGTGGTAGAAGAAAGCTGCTAAATTTGTAGCAGCAAGGAAGCAAAGAGAGACAGAGGGAGAATCCAGGGACAAAATGTAAGTCCCAAGGGCATGCCCCCAGTAACCTACTTCCTTCAGCCATATCCCACCTACCTACAGTTACCAGCCAGGTATCCATTCAAATTATTAGTCCACTGACTTGGTTATAGCTCCTATAATATAATCTTTTCACCTCCAAACGTTCCTCCATTGCCTAATCCGTGGGCTTTTTTGGAGGACACCTCAAATCCAAACCATAGCATAAGTAAAGAATGAGCAAACTGTTTACCCATTTGAAATAAGGACTGGCCATACTCTGAATCCAGCCATTTACTTGAGCAGATCTTAAAACAGTAAAGCCCACCGATCAAGAAGCTCCCTGAAAATGAGCAACTCAGTCATCCAAAAAAGTCTGGGTTAATATCAGTCTTCCATAAATAACAAGTTTTATCTCTACTTACAATACAGTAAGTCTGAGTAACATTGTTGGTCGAATGATACTATGGGTGCTTGATGAAGCAGCATGTAAATTGAATGAGTCATTGTACAGAATCCTAATAAACAAAGAGGGAGGACTGGCTAGGTGCAGGCATTGCCTCCCATACACCAAGTCACAACCAAGACCATCAAGAGCAAAACAAAGGGAGGACTTTCCAACTCCTGAACCTCAGCCTGAACTTCAGTCTTTTGCTTTCTGTTCCTGCTCTCATTCACTGTAACTTTACCTAACACCTCCCAGGAGTCTTTTCTTTTAAACTTTCAGAATTTGGAACTGGGAAATCATACTAAGATCAGAGAAAGCTTGTGATGAGTCAGGACCTCTGATCTTACCCCCTAAAAGATTACTCTCTGCATGAATCCATTTCATCCATTACATGTGCATTCAGATTCCTGTGCACACTCATTCATTTGTTCATTAAACAAATACTAACTGAGAATCTAGCACCTGCCAGGCACTGCTAGAGACACTGAAAATATGTGGTGATCAGAAGACAAAACAATTGTTTTTTGTTTTTGTTTTTGTTTTTGAGACTGGCTTATTTCACTTAGCATGATATCTTCCAGTTCCATCCATTGGCCAGCAAATGACAGAGTATCATTCTTCCTTACAGCTGAGTAAGACTCCATTGTGTGTATATGCCACAATTTCAGTTGAAGGGCACCTTGGTTGATTTCATAGCTTAGTTTTTGTGGATTGAGCTGCTATGAACATTGATGTGGCCGCATCACTATAGTATGTCGCTCTTCAGTCCTTTGTATTTATACCAAGGAGTGGGATAGCTGGGTCAAATTGTGGATCCATTCCTAGCTTTTTCAGAGATCTCCATACTGCTTTCCAGAGTGGTTGTACCAGTTTGCAGTCCCACCAACAATGTATAAGTGTACCTTTCCCTCACATCTTCGACAACATTTATTGTTGTTCATATTATTGATGATCACCAATCTAACTGGAGTGAGGTGAAATCTCAGCATAGCTTTAATTTGAATTTCTCTAACTGCAGAGATCTTGAACATTTTTTTCATACATTTTTGACCATTTATGTTTCTTCATTTGAGAAGTGTCTGTTTAGTTCTTTTGCCCATTTATTGACTGTGTTATTTGGCTTTTTGTTTTGTTTTTATTTTTTTTTGTTTTGTTTTTGATTTTTGGTGTTAAGTTTTTTGAGTTCTTTGTATATCCTTAAAAAGCCAAGATTAAACATTCTCTCTGATATGTGGGCACTAACCCAAACTAAGAAAAGGACCAGAGGAACAGACAAAAGGGATGAAAATGGAGGAAGGTGGAATGAAAAAGGGAAAGTTCATGGAAGGAATCAGACTTAACTTTCTCATGCTCATATACGAACATATCATAGTGAATCCCTTCACCTTGTATATCAAGTCCCTAAATAAAAAAGGAAACCATTAGTAAATAACAGAAAGACCAGTAGAGTAGAGGGAAGAGAACAGGCTAGGGGGTGGAGGGGAGGGAAATACTGGGGACTGAATTATAATAAGTTATACAGCTTGCTTTCATAACAATGGCAACATTTGTCCTATTGTCAAGTGTATCTAACAAGTACAGGGGTGGGGGGAAGGGAGGGGAAAGAGAAAAACTGGAGACTAAACTAAAATAAGTCAAATTTCATGCTTTTATAATTATGCCATTGTATAATTTTATGTCATGTATACCCCAAAAAGAAACAACCAATTTTTTTAAAAAAAATAAAACTATTGAATCATGGTCTGGAAGTACAAAGAAATTCACTTAAGATTGGTACTACTAATTAATTTCAAACAGAACCAAGTTTCCCCCAAAGCTGCTCATCCCCTTCCTGTTTCGGTTTCATCCATTGTATTTGTCTGTCTCCATCGTGTATTATTGTTTGTTTATTTACTTGAGCATTTAGTATCTTACTCGCTTTGGGTTTTCAACCTTAGGCCCTTGCTATGGGCTTCTTTATTGACACTTTATGTTCATGGTGACTATATCCCCTCTACTCACTTTAGATAAATCATAAGCAGATTCAATGTCAAGTGAACCCATCACTATGAAATTATCTATAGATTGTGTGTGGGTGTGTGTGTGATGACTTTGGGCTGCCAATACTTGAAAAATGTAGCTGTTCTGAAGAAGCATTTGTACTTGGATCCCAGTTCCAGCATTTACTGTGGGTCTGACTGTTGTCTAATCTCTGCATTGTTTTCTCAACTGAACTGGGAATAATAATACCTCCTTATAAAACTGTTGGAAGGTTTAACTTTGTGTATTCCATGTCCCTGGTACATCAATGGTGTTTTGATAATGATCATTTCCCCAGCCCTTCTCCGATTCACTGTTTGGCCTGCTGTTACTAACTCCCAAAATAATATGACCAGGGAGGTTTCACTTGTTTCTTCTCTACCGCCCTGGAACAAAGGGAACATAATCAAGAGTGGAAGTATCATTTGAATTCAGCTTCAAAAACTTACTGCGTTTGATGTGCAATGCTGATGTGTGTGATACCGATCTATCAGATATTAATATTAGACGCCCAGCTTTGTGTTCTTTGTATTGGTAACAGGACTCTGTCCAGACTCCCATCTGGGAGAATTTAAGTGTGGGCTTTTGGTTGCAGTTGAGTTTTTTCCCTTCCTAACCTGCCAGGTGGAGGTTGAACAAGTGGCTAGTGTAACAGTCTTCAGCAAGTTTGCTGAGCTTTTCAAATTCAAGAAGCAGGACCAGGGAGCACAGGCTGCCTCTCACCTCCAGATGACCTTGATTGGTCCTCAGGTTCCACCTTGTCTCACAGGTGGGTTCATTAGACTTACCTTGTACCCGCCGCTCTGCAAGCTCCTGGGGGCTGCTCACTCTTGAAGATTATGCAGAAGAGCAGAGAGGAAGAACTGCATAAGATGAAGGGGTGTGGTTATTACCCCAATAATAGTGAAAAGAAGAAGGAAGGAAGAAAGGAGGAGGAAAAAAAGAAGAAAAAAGAGAAAAATAAGGAGAAAAAAAGGAGAAAAGAACCTAATATTTATTGAGCATTTTACTACATGTTCTAAACTCATATTGTTTAATTTTTACAGTGATCCTAAAGCAAAAATAGAGTCCTTTAATACCATAAAGAAGGTCTTTTCGCTATTCTTGGCTTTCTCATTAGCAATATTGGTCATCAGACATGTTTTCCCAACCAATCAAATCCAAACTCCTTAGCATGCCACTCAAGGGCCTACATGAACGAGCCCCCATAGTTGAGGGGACGATGTAAACTCCAGCCAGACCAAGACTTTTTAAAAGATATAAGAGGTGCCATTCATGCCCATCCTATACCTCCCACTTAAGAGCTATTGCATTTCCCCAAATCTAACATTTGCATGTACATGGAAAACTAACTAAATCCCATTGGCTCCATCCCAAGCTGGGAAATGCATGCTTCAACACCTATTCAGAAAAACAGCAACTCTGTGAAGTTCTCAAGTTCTCAAAGCCAGTTTGCAGAGTTCTGGAGCCCAGACCCTGGCCATGGTGAAACCATGGGGTCAAAGCCCATTAGCACCACCTCCATGCTATAAGAACAAGGACAGTTTACTCAAGTTCTGCCCCAGCTTCCTTCTCGGTAATTTGGGAGTATAGTGCCCACTTCATGGGGAGGCTGTGGCTGCTAAGTTAAATGACAGAAACTGACTCAGCATAGGGGGGTCAGGTGGTATGTTGGTTGCACAAGCATTTTGCCAAACCTCTAGGCACAGATGTCCACATGCTCATACCTGTGCACACAAGGGTACCCCACCTGAAAGATGAGAATTTTCTCCTTTGAAACAAAATGTAGTGGTCAAATGTCAGATGTCCAAATGGAATGTTAATTGCTCAGGAAGCCAAAGACCATTTTGTCTGCAGTAGTTCATAGGTTTGAGTATGGTGATTTTGACATCATTGAACTCAATACAACAGGCTAAAACTTTTACACTCCCTTCCAGGATCCACACAATTCTGTGAGCTATGTCACCTAGACTTCTTGCTCACGAAATGTGGAATGGTTTCAAAATGGCTCTTACAAATGCATAGCATAGCTTCCTATTCATGGGAGGCTATTGCAGAGTTCACTAACATTTATTTTGCCTAAGACCTGACTTATTAAAATGCTAATATTCCTCAGACAAGTAACTGGTCTCTTCTATCCTCAGTTATTTTTACCTTAGAGTAAATACATTTCAAATTCTTTATGAAGACCCCAGAAAAGACACAGGATATTCATAAAGGTTGGAGGAAGAACTGCAAAAGATAAGAAAGGACGTTGGAAGACAGGACTCAAGTGACCATGAATTCTGTTCACATCATAATTTGTGCCCTTGCAGGATTGAGCTTTCACCTATGAGTGGCCAGGACCCCAAGACCCAAGCACCGAAGCATGCACACCCGTGGCTCATTGCAATGTCATCTGCCTGCCTAAAGTCTCAGATTACACTGACTTTCATTACTGTGATTGTTATTCTCTGGCTGTCATTTTGAGTCTTTTTCCCCCCACAGATTTTAATTGAATGTTCCAGAGGGGAGGTATTTCCAGCATTTAGTTTTGAACTTTTGCTTCATATTGTGACCAATTAAAATATGACTAACCACAGAATACACTTGCCTTTTCTTCAAGCATCACCCCCAACAGAGAGAATGGAGTTTGAATGCCATAATATTATTTTCCATGCTGTTTTGACTTAGAAAAGTTTTTTTATAAAGTTCTTTGAAAACTTTTTGACAACCCCATTTGTCGCATTTTTTCCCATTCCATGTATACATTGGGTGGAATATTCTAGCCTGTTTCTTCTTCTCCGTCAAATTTCCTAATGTAATATAAAGCAGCTATCCGCTCTGCGTGACTGAAAGGCACGCTATGCTAGATGACTTTGAAAGATAATATTAATATACAGATAGAGGATGCCAATCCATCCGAACCCAGCCCGACCAGCTGCCCTTCACTTCAGTTCCCTCATGGTTCCTTCCCCTTTTCCCACAAATCCCCGGCACATTCCATGGACGCCTTGCCATCTCTCCATAAGAGCCTTCCCTCTACCTTGCAAAGAAAATAGAGCACTTCCCTATTCCATTTTGTGCTGTTATAACAAAATACCACACTCTGGATAATTGAGAAACAACACAAGTATATTTGGCTCATAGTTCTAGAAGCTGGAAAATCTAACAGCAAGGGCCACGTCTGGTGAGAGTTTTCTTTTTTCTAAGAGAGAGAAAGAGAGAACTAATTTTAGTATTTCATATGGCTTTTGCTGCTCCAACACTTCGTTGAGTATGTAGTGGTGCTGGGGTTTGAAGCCGCATCCTCACACTTGCCAGGCAAGGGCCATAACCACTGGGCCACCACCAGCCCCATGGTGAGAGCCTTCTTACCATGTAATAAAATGGCAGAAGGACAAGAGGGGCATAGAGCAAGAAATGCAGCTCGCACCTGGAGCCCTTTTAATCGGCATCAGTGCGTTCCTTAGGCTGGTGCCCTCATGACCTAATCGCCTTACAAAGTTCCCACTCCTACCACTGCTGCATTGGGCATTAAGTTTCCCATATGTGGACTCTGAGAGACACATTCACACCATAGCAAGCACCGTATTGATGAACAGCCCAGTGATTTGCCTCTCCATATCTGAAATGCATCTATAATACTACCCCTTCTTCCCTCTTAAGCTCTTCTCCCCAAGAACGACCTCCTCCTACTCCTATGCAATTGACTCACCCCCTTTCCTCTCCTTTGGCACTTGTCTAAAAATTATTTCCCTTCCTGCCCTGAATATTTTCATGTTCCTTCCCTTCACCATCTCTCAAACTAAAAACATATGCACAATTCCTCCTCTATCCTAAAAAAGCTCCCTGCACCCTCCTTCCCCCATTGCTCCATCTTCCTTTTTTGCCACCAGCTTTCTGGAAGGATCAGTTCATGCTCCACTTTCATAACTTTATTCACATCCTGACCTACTGAAATTCACATCCTACCATATTGCATTATACTGGTAGTGTAACAAGGATTCAGAGGCTTAGACTAAAGTAAGGAAGTCCCTTGGATTCAGGCAAGGACTTCGATAATAAAAAAACAATGTTGTAACTGAAACTAAAATGGAAGCTTAAAGTTAAACTTTCGTTTTTTGCGGGGAGGAATTTTGTCTGTTTCCTGAGCCATGAGTCTGTAAATGCCTAGACCTAGATATGGTAACAGATTGTAAACTCCAGTGGAAAGTGGCAGCCAATGATGTCAAGGTCCATGTCTGTCCTTGACATTGACCTCATGAGAGAGAACCAGAGCAATGTGACAGAGACCTTGCCTTCCTGCAGGAATCTTGGAACCTGCTGGGAGGGAATCAGGCAGAAGAGAAAGGACAGGACATCTGCCACCTGTTTTGCTCTATCTTCAAGGCCCGCATGAAGGTTTATTTGTGCAAAGAGGACATGAAATCCTCTGCCTCTTTCATGCCTGTTTGGCTTTGTCCTGTTCCCTTCCTATCTTTCCTCCAGTCCTGCTGTCTGTAGTTAAGAGAGCAAGAGCAGATTCCTCAGCACAACATCCCATGCATCATTTGCTGCTGGAATTTAATTCTTCTGCTGAATTAAATTCCAAATGTAAATGACAAATCAGAAAGTCCATCTTTTTCCTGGGTCTGAGAAGAGGTATCTTCTTTTTTGTGTCAAGAAAGTGGGAAAAGAAGACAATGGCTCTGTCCTTTCCCAGTCAAACCCCCCTTCCTCCCTCGCCCTGTGCCTATATTCTGTAGAAGGTAATTGCAGTACCCCAGAGATAAAGCTTCCAATTGAGGTCTTGGCCTCTGAGCTGAGAATGCCAACCGGTGCCTGGCAGTGCCCATTCTGAAGTGGACTGGAGAGTGAGCTGAGACCCGCGTTTCATTTCACATAATCCACGAAAGAGCCAACAGATGGCAAGTCATTAGACTTTCAGTCACTACTGACCCAGCCTGGATTTGAACCTGTGACCTCTAGGTAAAGGGTTTTATGTTGCAATATTAATGCCGGAAAGGTCGAGGGACTCTCAAAATCCTTACTTTTTAAATTAACACTTTGTAGTCACTGAGGGAGAAGAGCAAACCAAAAAAGAAATGAACGGGACACCTGATGTCCTTAAGGGAAAGAGGAAAACCGGTGGAGGAAAACATGGTCTTACACGACTCTGAACGAGGTTGTTGCTTTTTAAAGCCACTGCTTTTCAAAGGATGGTGCCATTTGAAAGGTGGCTCCTCTTCCCATCACTCTGCAGTGTGATTTGAAACACCTGCCTTGGCCTTAGCTCTGCTTTATTGACTGTGTTCATTTGCTTGCTTAACAACTGGGGGTGTTTATACCTTCGTGAGAAAACCACTTTCCTGAACAGAGCCGTGATAATGGAAGTCGACTCTCTTACCCCAAAAATCTCTCCAGAGTTTAAGGCCACTGCTTCCTTATTTTTTTCTATCTAGCTATGAGCTTGAAAATCAATCCTATCATGCCCATTCTACAGACAGGGAAGATGGGAAAGCCAACGGTTTAGTGCAAACTCTGTTTCCACATATCAGGAAATAGAGTCGTAGCAATCAAGACAACCCTGGGTTTCTCTAAGCTCTGTCATGTGCAAGCCCAGTGAATGTAGGAAAGTTATGCATTCTTGGTTTCCATTTCCTCATCTGTAAAAAGGGACAATAATATGAATTTTGTGAGGGTAAGTGAGACAATACACATAAAGATCATTGCACGGGAGACTGGAGCAGTGGCTTGGCGGTTGCAATGCTTGCCTGGCATGGGTGTGTATGCGAGTTCAAACCCCAGCACCACCTACACAGCGAGGTCTTGGAGCAATGAAGGCCACATGAAAAACTAAATAAATTTTTTTTTCTCTCTCTCTGTCCCTCATTGCATGGCGGCCACCTGCACAACTCCAGGCCACCCCACTGTCCTGTATCCGAAATACCATGTCAATGGTTTCCTGGAGTTGTACAACTCAACAGCCACGCCAGCCATGGTCTGACATTTCATACTTTTATGGTGAGTATTAGCCATCTTTACTAGTTTGGAAATTTTTCATCTGGGGACAGCAGAGTAGGTGGTTCAGAGCAACCCTGCCTTTGACCACAAGATAGTAAGTGGAAAAAAAGTCAGGATGACAACATTGGAAAGTTTCCAAAGCACCGAGAATCACACTGCTGAGATACCAGAGAGAAAGAATGCCTGTTTTTAACTTTTTTTTTTTGAGAGGCAGATAATATGAAAATACATTTGTGGATAGAATATGATATTTTGATTCATGTGTATACTAAATAGTGATCTACTTAGGGTAATTAGTGTATCCAGCACTTTAAAGGTTTTTTTATTAGAGTATTATAATTATGCATAGTATTTGGGTTCATTTTAACAAAATAATACATGGAAGGAATTTGATTTCAATCTGCATTCCCTCCTTTTCTTCCCTTTCTCTCCACCCTATTCTCCTTCCTCTACTCTACTAAACTTCTTTTCTTCTACGTATACATAAGGTGGAATTTCCTTTGGTAACTTTATATATAATCATAACATGATTTTTAAAATTCACTCCATTTGTCTTCCCCTTTCCCTTTTTTCCTCCCTTCCTCTCATTCTCCTTCTACTCTAATGATAGTCCCCGTGTCTTTATGATAGCTGATCCCCTCCCCAATAGCCTTCTTTCCCTTTTTTTGTTCTAGCTTCCACATACAAAAGAAAACATCTCCCCTAACTTTCTGAGTCTTATTTCACTCAGCATGATGTTCTCCATTTCCATCCATTCACCAGCAAATGCCTTAACTTCATTCTTTTTTTTTTAAGAGAGAGGGACAGTGAGAAAGAGAGGGAGAGACTCAGTTTTATTTAGTTCTTCATGTGGCTTTTGTTGCTCAGACACTTCATTGTGTACATGGTGCTGGGGTTCGAACCCATGCCCTCGCACATGCCAGGCAAGCACCATAATCACTGAGCCATGGCTCCAGCCCCAACTTTATTCTTCTTTATGGCTTAGTAAAAACCTGTTACATCACTTTTAACTTTTATCATTTCTCTATGGTGAGTGCATTCAAATCCTTCTCTTCTACCTATTTTGCGATATATGTTGCATTCTTGTTAATTATATACACCTTGCTGAGCCATGATATACCAGGATTGTTCCTCCTAGCTCACTCCTTTCCCTAAGGAACCATGGTTCTCAAAGCATGGGTGCTGAATAAGGCAGCACCTGGGAATTGGTGAGAAAGGAAAACTCTCAGGCTTCCCCCACATCTACTCAACCAGCAACTGGGGTGAGGCCCAGCCATTTACACTTTCATGAACACAATATTGATTCCTGTGTATCCTAAAATCTGAGAACAGCAAACCTGTAAGCACCTGTTGTTCTGAAAGCAGACTTGAGAATCTGAGAAGCTGGGTGGGGATTTTGGTCTTCCTGAGGGTCTGGAAAGTCAGAAATTGGAGTTCAAGACCTGCTGAGGAAAAGGGGTCCTGGTGAATACCCCAAGATATTAGTTGGGTCCACAAGGGACCACACCTAAGAATTAAAAGTGAATTGGAAATCTGTGAGCTTCACAGGGACTGAAGTTCCTAATGGGACAAATACACACGTGCAATTATTACTGCCCTTAACCTAGGTGCCTGCCAATATCAAAGGCAAATCTCTAGAGGAAGAAGCATCACTGAGTGTCTCAAATAGAACTCAGCACTTGCTTCCAGCATGCTCTCTTACATCACTCAATCTGGGGAAAGCTGCTTCCATGTCAGAGGGCTTTTAAGAAACTCTATGGAGAGTCCACATCTTCAGAAATTGAGGTCTTTTCCCTTCCACCGATAGCCATATGAGTGGGCCAACTCAGAAGGGGCTCTTACAGTTCCAACCAAACGTTCAGGCGCCAACATCTCTGGCCAATGCCCAAATCCAAGATCAGAGGAGAGCTCTAACAAGAACAACCCCAGGAAGCTGCTCCTGACCCACAGAAAGCAGATAATGAATACTCATTGTTAAAAATAACAATGTCTGGGCACTGAATTAAAAACACTAGGCACATGAGAAGACAAGACTTGATCAACAACCAGTAGTTTAAATATGGGCCATATAAACAAACCCATAGGTAAGAAAGCTTTTAGACATAGACTTTGAAAATAACCATGCTTTTATTTTTCCAGTAAGGACTACTGCCTTGCTCTCAGTTCATGGTCACACACCTCAAATGGGCCATTGATCCTGTCTAGCAATCTGTATACGTGTTTCATCAGCTCAACCCTTCGCTTTCCATGACGAGTCCTCTCTGGGCTCCATCTCCGCCCCCTCCTCCCTCCCACCATTCTAACAGATGGCCTCCCCCAGTTCACAGGTAAGACTGAGGCCATCCAGCAGGCGCCCTGCCTTCCTATCTACATTTGAGCTGTCCTTCCTTCTTAGGGGAAAGCAGTCGTTCATCTTCATACTCAAAGTCGATTCTTTGGCCTGCACTTAACCTCCCACCTCTGCATCTTCTTAGGAACCTCACTCTATTGATTGTTCTTTTTCTCTGATATTTGCAGATTCTCCTTCTCAAGGAAGCCCTTCCTGTTGGATTTATTAAATCATCTTAGGTTATGTTTTAAGATACTTCCTAACATCAGTCTTACCTCTCTTCATTTTCTTCACAGAAACATTTCTAGATTTTTTTTCTCACACTTCCTGTTTCTTTTTTGCATTACCTCTCACCCAGATCTCAAATTACTCCAACAGAGTTTCTGCCTCATCTCTCCAGTGATGTCTCCAGCTCTTGATGAGGTCTCAAAGGCTAAATTCAATGAATACTCCTCAGCCCCCTGTGAGTCTCAGCAATGTTCCAGAGTGCCGAGCACACCTCCTTCCTTTAGTTTTCCCCCTGGATTCCATGGTATTCTTCTGATTTTCCTCCCCTCTCATTGTTATTCTCCTTTTTAGGCAGATTCTTCTCTATCTATCCTTTAAATATCAGAATTTCTTAGGTCTTGATCTTTGACTGTATTTTCTATACACATTCTTCAAATAAGCTCATCCAAGCTTAAATTAAAACTGTTGTTTTAATTACCATGTGTACACAACTTATTCACTAGTTCATATATCCAGCTCAGACCACCTATCTGCCCTCAAGACCTGGAGACTCCGCTGCTTACTGGATCCCTTTATGTCTGTCTAAAAGGCCTAATCTCAGGCTCAACAGGTCCAAAACCAAACTCTTCACCAAAGGTTTCTTCTGTCTCCTTCCCCCCCCCCCCCAATTTTGGTACTAGGGATTGAACCCAGGGGCAAGGGGACTTTATTGAACTACATCCCTACCCTTTTTTATTTTTTATTTTGAAACAGGGTCTTTCTATGTTGCTTAGGGCCCCACTAAGTTGCTGAGGATGACTTGAACTGGGGATCCTCCTGCCTTAACATCCCAAGTCATCAGCATTGCAGGTGTGCACCACTGTACACTGTAGGGTTTCTTCTCTTGATAAATATACTCCCATCTATCTAGTCATACAAGCTAAAAGCCCAGATGTCGCCTCTGACACTTTTTGTTCCATTATTCCCCTAAGGCCACCCATCATCTTTCAGCTATTCCTCCAATGTGTCTCTTTCTCCCTACCTTTGCCACCCTCAAATTACCATCATCTGAACTCCCTTCACCAACAGTTTTCCCATTGTTCTGAGATACAGACCAACTTCCTATGGCCTTAAAGGTTCAGCATGGTTTGGCCCATACCTACCTCTCTGACCTCATCTCCAATACCACTCTATCCCTTCTCCTCAGTCTACTCTGGTTTCTGTTGATTCTCATGTACTTGATATTTCCTCTCATCACAGGGCCTTGACATGAGCTGGGAATATTCTTTCCTGCCCCCTTCTACTAGGTAAGGACAATTCACTCTTCCCATCTCAGCTTGGTTGATTACTATTTCCTATAAGAAACTTCAATTTCCCTAATTAAAGCCTTATTATTTCATAGAACTGATCCTTCTGTGCCCCTTGTTAGTGGCACTCAGACGAGTCTAATTTTATATTTGGTTTTGAGTTTTAGGAGTCATGTCTACTTTTGTTGACCATTGTATTCTTGGCCTATGTTTATAGTATACATACATTTTCATCGAATAAAAGAAAAAGTAAATGACTAGATACAATGCCATCATCATTCTCATTATTCAAAAATGATACGATTGGCCTCTCTGGTACTAAAATAAGAAGTATCCCAGGAGACTGTTACACTTGTGACTCTAAAGTTGGCATTCCAGGTCACTGATTCATAATAAACTTTTCCCTCCTCTCCCTATATTTGGAACCAGTTAAAAAGTAGACACAGGAGAGAGACTGATGGAGATCAAAAATATCAACTTAATTACTAATAAAGCTGAATTGGAGATCCAACCTTAACTAATGGCCACTGCTGATTTTCCTAATACATCCCCTTGGATTGGAGCAGGTTCATTCAAACTGCTAGACTCACCTGTGCAGGGGCAGATCAGGGCCCATGAAACTTTGCTGCATGGATTAGCAGAGGCATTTACATCCAGAGGTCAAGTTGCTCCACCAGGGACTGAGAAGCCAGATGCAGGCTGGGTGTGGAGTGCCCAGAATGTTCTCCTAAACTCACTTATTGGGTAATTCACTCCTGCCATAAGAGGAGATGAGGAAGGGTAGAAAGGCCAGGAATATCATTTTGGCAGAAGTCCTTTCAAGGACATGTGAGGCCAAGGGAATGGAGGTCTCTTTAACACATATTAAAGTTAATGTATAAATATTAGTGGAACTTTATCAAGAGTTAAAAATTCGGTTGTTTAAAAGTATAAGCCAAAATATCTTTCCTTTTTTCATGTAGGGGGATTAACACACTCTTTCAACTTTTTTCCTTTGTTTTCTCTTGCTTAATTAGTGGTTATCTAACTGATTGTTAGGGTTATGAATCAACATTTTAAACTTTGTCATTGAAACAATTTATTTATATTGTTAATGGAGTATTATACTTAGATACATATGAATATGTTGTTAATTTCCTGAATATTTTTGTTTGTTTTGTTTTGTTTTGGTACCAGAGATAAACTCAGGGGCACTTACCCACTGAGCTACATCCCCAATCCTTTTTTATTTTTTAAATTTTGAAATAGAGTTTCTCTAAGCAGCTGAGGCTGGCCTTGAACTTGCCATCCTCCTGGCTCAGCTTCCCAGGGCCCTGGGATTACAGGTGTGTACCACCAGGCCTGTCCTGAATATTTCTTTTTTATGAAATGCTACAACATCTTCTCTTGTATGATTTCAAAGAATTTGATTAGTCAATGTTCAAACTGGTTGTAGGAGTTAGGAATGCTTAAATTGTGCAAGTAAATTGCAAGTAACAAAAACATCCAAGCAACAGTGCCCTAAGTATCAAAGAGATTTAGTTATTTCACTTTAACAAAGACACCAAGCGCACAGTTTCTTCCTGTCCTGTTTACCACATCCAGTGTGTTGACTTCAGTCCCAAGCTTGCTGCCTCAAGGCTGCAAAATGGTCAGTAAGGGCTGGAAACATCTAATGACCATCAGGGCAGGTAGAAGTGACAGGCTGCGCATCCATGAGCTTGCTCCTCCAACACCGTGGGTTTTATCGGGAAACAGAGACCTCTAGCACACTCAGCAGCAGTGTTGTGTGGCCGCTCCTAGCTACAAGGGAAGCTGCAGAATGAGGGTGTGACTGCTGAGATTAGTTTATACTTCAGATTAAACCACCCAACCCCAGTGCATTTCTGCACTGAATGAAATCTGAGCCCATCCACAAAGAAGAAAGGAGACGTTGAAGAGGCAACTGCCACTGTCTACCATGATAGGAGTGACCCAAGCCCGTGCCTGCGGTTGCTCTTAATGCTATGAAGAACGACACCAATTCTTCTCAGGGCAATAAATAGCACAATCCAAGAGACTATCAATGGTATAATTCAGGAGATTCAAGTAAGAAGCCTATCACCATCTGTTCAGTCCTCACTAGCAGTGAAAATGTCTCAGGACAAGAGAAAAACTGGGAGTGAGAGAAAAGAGATGACTGAGGAAGGCAAGACCCACTGGGGGATTCTACAACGCTGAGCAAGCTTCCAATAATAGTTGAGCAGGAGACCGAGAGGATCAGAGAACTGAAGTGAAGAGGAGCCAAACAGCAGAGGGAGAAGCCCGCCTGGAATAGTCAGGGCAGGGAAGCTGCGCAATGGGACAGAGGGATTCTTACCTGAGAATGCAGGGAGAAGTGACACCTGGGACCTGAAGATGGAGGGCGGGAAGGCCAGGCTAACGAGGGGAGTTGATTCGTTGGGAGGAGAGGAGCCACGCGGCGTTTTTATAAGCAGGATGATGGCATAATGAAAACAGGCTTAGACATCGATTAACGTGGAGGTAAGGAGCAGAAGAGATTCTAGTGGGAGGAACAAGTGGGCAGGCTTTGGCCCCAAGAGTGGGGCAACGGGGGCTTTGTGAGAACATCATCACTGGTAATAAAATCTGGACAAGGTGTAATGTCATACAACCTAAGGCATTTGTAGAGATGTATTGGGAAGAAGGGTGGGTAATTGGGTGTGGGGTCTTGGGGGTAAATCTAATTTTCAGAATTTATATACATATTATATTATTTCATTAGAAGCTTATTTGTTCAACAAATAAATTTCTGAATAAAATAAAAAAATAAAAAATAAAAATGGACTACAAAGGGTGTCTATGAGAAGCATTGTAATCTGCTTTCTGGGATCCCCTGGTAGAACACAATAGGAGGAACAGGGAAAAACAAACCCTCATAAGGGGCAGAAGCCAAAGATTTAATACCGTGGTCTCCATTCTGGATATTAACCTGAAAAAAAGTTAATTTTTAAATAATAAAGGGAACCATCAGAGGGTTTCACTAATAGTATTTTTTTAAGAGAGAAGGACAGAGAGAATCAATTTTTATTGAGTCACATAGCTTTTGTTGCTCTGACACTTAGTTGTGTACGCAGGTGCTGGGGTTTGAACCCATGTACTTGGGCATGCCGGGTAAGCGCCGTAACTGCTGAGCCACCACTCCAGCCACAGTAGTTTTTTTTTTTTTTTTTTTTTAATTTAAATTTCAAATCATTGCTCTTCTAGTTAGTTACTCATGGCCTGATTTCTCAGAAATGGACTGCAGGCATTCTAGGAAATGAAAAGTGATTACTGCAAAAGCCAGGTCTCCTCAGCTGATTCCACCTACAGATGGCTGTTTCCCACCCACAGGAGGCTTTTCACATGGGGGCGAGTAGGGAGGGCTTCACCTGGGCAGCTGTGTGGATTTGACCAGCAGCCAAAGTCCATGTTCAAGTCTCACTCTTCTTGCTTTTTACTATTCTTGTTGCTGCCTCTGAAAAGACCTAAGAAATTATGGTCCTTTTGCCTGAGATTCCAAGGGTGCTGCATGCCCACAGACGCAGCAGCAGGACCACCCTTCCCTGAGAGCCCACTGCCTGCCCACACTGGGAGGTGGATGCTCCATTACTTGCAGCCGGAAGCATTCCTGATGCAGAAGCTTCGCTCTCCTTCTCAGCTGAATTTGCTTCTCAGCTATGGCACATCTGGAGCAAAGAGGACACTGCCTGGAGATTTGTCACCTGAGTACGCAATGTCACCAGTTGCAGAGCCTTTTGTTATCTCTGCCACAGGGTATTGAGTTAATCACAGGCTCCTGAGCAAGACTTTTGTCTTCATGTTGCCACTCTGCCACTTACTCACTCAGTGACCTGGGAGTTCTTTATGTTGCAGTCTTCTCATCTATATAATAATAGTTCATAGTCTATAGATGTGTTTTAAAAATTCAATAAGATCATGAGTATAAAATGTTTAGTTCAATGCCTGGATCAGGTTTAACACTCAATAAATGTTAAGCACTGGAGCTTTTACAGATGAGGAAACAGTGATCCGAACAGACTAGCAAATGGGCCCAAGGTCACCCAAATAAATGCTGTGCGTGCTTATTGTCATGGACACATCTTTTCCAAGTAGCGTGTCAACAAGTCAGCAAATATTTATTAAGTGACCATGAGGTGCAGAGTTCTGAACTAGACATTCAGAATTTATCCTCAAGGATGGGAATACTTCCTGCCTTAATGGAATTTACTATCTGACAAGAATGCTTAGCTTTTCAGGGTCATCCCAGCTGCATGCAAGGGTGGTCTTACTGATAAAAGAGACAGACACCTCTATGGTACAATGTGGAAGGATTAGGAAGGCCACAGGCGCAACCTACATAGCCTGGCAATGGGGGCAAACTCAACACAACGGCTTTTCATTGGCCTGGGTTTTGTTTTCCTAGAGAATTGATTCACCCACACCAAGTCATCTTTCTCTTCCTTTGTATGCAATTTCTCTGCAGCTAAAATAGCTCCATCTCAGGCCTTTAATGCCTAATGTCTCTAACCAGAATCAGAACATTGAGTGTACTATTTCTTCCTATTACCTAATCATCTTTCAAAATGCAAATATCCCTGGGGAAGAAAAGGGCTGCTACCAATGAAATATATATATTTTTTTATTTTTTCCCACATTTATTAGAAGTATATTGCGATACAGGATACAGATAAGGAGGAAACATTGTCAAAACTGTAGCAATCATTGTGTATAAACTTTGATAACCAGGGGTAATGCTAACACATCGATAAGCTACTATGGGTTTCATCTAATGCAGTTTCCCCCAGAAGAACTCATAATGAAATATATTTTAATAAATCAGTACATACATGTATGTATGTACAGATATGTATGTGTGTGTATACAAACATGCATATCCTTTATATCAGTGAATGTTCTTGAAGAGAGGAGTGAGATCTCTCTGGCGTGGGCTTGGTCTCAGGACCTGAAGGAGCACTAATTCAGAGCTAACAGAAGCAGCAGGGGACCCTGGGGCTGAGTTCTGGCCTGCACTCATTCTTGGTGTGGATCTCAAGCCTACTCCTCTCTACAACTTTCCTCTTTGCTCTTCACATGTGGCTGCATTCTGTCCCTGGAGCAACATGCACAAAAGCCTACTCGTAGAGTGGGACACAATCTTGGCAGAAGCTCTCTACATTTTGAACCCTGAAAAGTTCTTGTGCATAACACTCAATAGAAACAGATAAGGAATCAGAACTTCCACCCTGTAGGGATGTCTTTGAAGTCTGATATTTATAAAATTCCTATAGACTATAGAGTCGGATCGCACCCTGTTCAGATTTCTGGAAGGTGAGTTCATCAAGTCAGCCCCTACCTTCTGACGACCCTCTGGGTGAGGCCCATGTGGGTCACCCTTCCAGGGTGTCCTCTTGTTCAGGAAATCAGGCCAAGACCAGTCAGGGCAAAGGCAGCACTGGCTTGTGATCTCAGGGCAAATCTGCCTCCTGACACCCACAGAATGTTGACACCTGATCATGAGACCATAGTTCTTCCTGCTGCATGAGTCCCCATCGATAATTCCTCAATAGATACTTAGGTAGGATGGACCAAGTCCTAGCTGCTGGACACAAACATCCACACTCTTAACCCTGCTAGATTCATTCACATGGCGTTCTCTAAGACTGGTGAGAACCTTTTCAAGATTTCCCACCCCAAAGAAATAGCATTTAGGAGCGCAGTGCTCTGACGTATTTTTGAAATTTTCTGATGGACTTTCTAGTATGTGGACTATTTTGAAGGAGAGGTTTGTTTTGGCCAACAGAGCTGCATGCTTGGTGATCTATTCCACTATGCAAAGACTAGCTCTCATAGGTGACATAAAATGCCTGCCAGGTGCCATCTAAGTGGATTTTACTAAAGGGCAGCCCACCAAACAGTCTGAGTGGAGGAAAAACAGGCACAGTAGAGACATAGGAGGAGCACCTGTTCCCACCTTTGGGAAAGCAATCACCTGGTTGGCCGCCGAAAAATAAGACATGCCAGCCCTTCCTGTCAATGGCTATGCTGTGGCTGGGAACATGTGCTTCCACTGAGCCTGCCTCCAAGTTGCCAAAAGCCTGCACCTGACAAGCCACTGGGGAAAGCCTTCCATAGAAGCAAGAGCAAGAAAGAGGTCTGCACTGAGAACAAGCCCTGGCCCAGACAGTCCTTTGAGAATAGAGACCTCGTACACTGCCCCAGACGCATATTACTCAAGTCCCAGAGATATAACCCATAAAACAGGATATTTGTGCCCCAGCTAAGGTTCGACCCTACTGCTCAGTAATGTGATCATCACTAACAAGTCAATATGTGACATTAGCCAAAAGAGCTATTGGATGTTAAAAGAAACTCAAAAGTCCCAAGAAACAGCCACTTGAGGGGCCAACAGCTTAATTTCCAGTGTCACTCACAGGAAACAGACAATAGCATTATTAAGGTTGCAAAAGTGTAACAAATTGCAGTTCATTAACATTTCACATTAGACAGCCCCTCCTTCTGCTAATGCTGACGGTTAATAGTAAAATACACAATCTCGCAAATTTAGTGAGCATTTACCGTGCGCAGGGCACTGTGCCACGAGCTTTGAAAGCATTCTGTAACAATTATATACAACTTGCTCTGGGCCGGGGATTGCTCTGTGCATCTTATATTCATTAACTTCCTCCTCACAAAACCCGCCAAGAGGTAGGTATAGTAAGTATCCCCATCATCTATAGCTTCTCTTTCTGCAGGCTCGTCAGCAACAGTGTGAGGATATTAAATGTAAAATTCCAGAAATACACAATTCATGAATTTTAAATCAAGCGCTATTCAAAGTACCATGATGAAATCCTTCATTGTCCTGCTTTGTCCCAGTGGAGATGTGAATCATCTCTTTGCCAGCAGTGGTTACACTATACACCTCCCCAAAGTCCCTTAGTCACAATATTAGTTATCAGGTGGACTGTCTTGGTACAGCCTGCTTGTGGTCAAGTAACCCTTATTTTACTTAATAGTGCACAAAGCCCAAAAGCTGTATGTGAAGGAGGTACCAGAGCATAAAACATGGAGGGACAGATTAACTGTGGTTGTATGTGGCAACGTTGCAGGGTGCATGGGGAAATCACAGTATGTAGGGTTCTAACTGTAGCTACAGGTACCCACTGGGGATCTTGGAATGTATTCCCTGCAGATAAGGGGGGGCTACTTACTAATATTACTATTTTACAGATGAGGAAACTGGGCACAGCAAGGTGAAACAATTTGCCCAGGGCTACATAAATCTAATTAAGAGGCAGAGCAAGAATTCGAATCCATGGAGTTTGTTTCAAAGTCCATGCACCCAATTGTTACTTCATAATTGTACTTTCAAGATATCACCATGAAATGTACACTGCAGTGACCCTCTTCTTTTAATAAGTAAGGAAAGGGAGGTATAGAACGGCTCCATCATTTCTTCCATCACACAGTCAGGAAGTGACAGAACCCAGACTTGAGCCAAAGGCTAGGGGTCAGATGCCTGTCATTTCTTGGATTAGTTGTGGTTCGTTGCCTATGGAGATGTAACCATGCTTCCCACTCAAATATCAGGTTGCTGTATTTGAGTGACTATTGTGCTGGACCCTGCATTCAGTGCTATGTGGTTCAGTCCTTCAAGGTGCTTACCCTCTGGATGTGGAAGCACTGGTACCAACATTGTTATGCAACTATAGGGAGACACTAAAAAGACTTTTTCCTCCATGTTCTTTGTCACATGCCAAGTTCCTCTTTGGTTGGTGACTGTGTAAATAAGAACATCAGCTCTGTCCCACATTCGGTTGTGCATTTCTGATGACCCATCATCAGTCTTCCTGCTGCTGCTCATTAGCAAATTCTCCAAGCTACGTGTTCCATGTTGCTTGAAGCCACTGTCCACATCTTTCTGGGTGGGCTTTTCTCTTCTGCTCACCCTGACCAAGAGTCTTCTGCCATCCTCCCATTCTGCCTTCATGGTTATGACTGGTGCTAACCATTGAGCGGAGCACCACTTCTGGAAGTCACCACCTTCAAGGTCCTCAGATAACAGTATGGAGG